>CM077452.1:3865545-4099713 GCA_039654765.1 Mylopharyngodon piceus | reverse complement strand
TAAAAGGGGCATAATAGGTCCCTTTAAACTTTTTTAGGGAGTAACACAATATTGTAACGCATTACTTTTAACAGTAACTTTCCCCAACAAAAAAAGTGTTTCTGTAATATATGTAATATGATATAGTTAGACTAGGCCTGATTATTTAACATTCTGTAGACATACAAATTTGCTATCCAGTCACATTAAATATTAGCATGATTCATAATGTAACTTTAAGGACCATTGCACTTCTCGTTTTCCACTTCTGTAGAAAAACGGTGATAACAAAAACTAATACATAAAGTGAAAGTGACATTGTGAACTTCCTTTTTAAGATGTCTTCATCACCACCCTTGTGAATTACCTGTTTCTGGAGTTTGATTCTTACTTTTCTTACTTGTGTGATCCATTTGTCAATTTTGATTTCATTCTGAGATTGATACATGGTAACTGGTTAAATATAATGTTTACATAGCACAGAATTCTTCTACAGACATGACATGTTGAACAGACATTTCACCCATTTTGAGGTAGGTCTCATTACCTACTTCCCTCTCAGACACTTTCTGAGTAGTGTCTATTGTTCACTTCTAATGTAATGTTTGTTCACAGTGTCTTCAGACAATGTGAAATGGCCCTGTTCGTCTTCATAACCGTTCAGCTTTTACTGCAGGTTAAATCACAAGGTAAGTGATCTCTCATGCTTTACAATGATATTAAGACAGCTAACAAAACTATGTTCTAAGAATGTTTTGCTAATGTTCCCATTTGGTTATGCAATTCCATTTGATCATTTTGCAAATATTATGGGAATGTTACTTTCGAATGTTCTCTGAATGTTCTGAAACAAGAAGCAACATTTAAAAAAAGTTAGATGAACGTCCAACTAAAATGTTTCAGAAAAAAACATAAACAATGTATAAATAATCTTTTTGTGCTAATGTTTTTGAGAACATTATTAACAGTTGACCAAACATTCTATTAATGTTACTTGGAAGAACATTTGTTCATAACTTTGAGAGAACCTTCCCAGAATGTTAGCTAAAGTTCTGAGAATGTTCCCGTTCATTTTCCCCCTTGCACAATTATTATGAAGAATATACATTTTAGAACTCTAGACCTGACTTTTACAAATGTTGAATAGATTAATATATAGATGTAATATTTATTTGAACATTTTTATATAAACCTTTGTGTCTTAATCATATTCAAGAGTCAATAGTTTAATAAAACGATTTTGTCCAATCATATATATATTGGACTTGTGTATTAATTTACATTGACATTAACACATGCACAGACAATTTGTATGTTTTTTATTTATTTATTTAATTTAAAATGAATTTAAATTGTTTTGAGTTAATAATTAATTGTGATATTTTGTCGCAAAGGTGAATTTATGGATCTCATCTTTTTTTATAGGTTTTCCGCAGGCTAACCTGACAATATTTCCTGCATCTGCCACCTCTGGAGAAAAGGTGCAGATGGTGTGTGGAGGTTATGAGAATCACCGTGTATCTGAATGTATGTTCTACCCTGAAGGACAGGAGAACTTTAAAAAACCAAGTGCATCGTGTTACCTCACTCTTACTAGCGGCGAACTGATCCTGTGGTCACAAGATGCAGAGAGTTCACATGTCAACATATCCTGCTACTATACTGTGTATAGCTTAGGAGTAAATGCAACATCTCCTCATTCCAACAAAGTCTCAGTAAGGGTCAGAGGTGCGCTGTTTAATCACAAACTATGTGTAATAGATAGATAATGTGGTTTATTCTTTTCCAAGCTGATGTTTTTGTATCTCATAAGGTTTGGCTGCCATGTCATCTTTGCCACCGATCACAGAGGACAGCGCAACTACACTGACCCCCAATGGAACCACTGAAGGTGGAATCTTAGAATTTTTAATTGAATTTCCAGCTTTTCTGATTTAACTTGTATTCATTTATATATGTGTCACATAAGAAAACACTAAGGAGCATTTCAGTTGCTTTACCCCAGTTAAAAACCCCATTAAAACATTTTGATTCCTGTGTTGACATATTTCCAATTGAAAAAGGAAGTTGGGGTGGGGTGGGGCGGCGGTTTTTAAAAACAGCCGATAGGCTTTAGTTTACATCATTGTCATAAACCTTGTATTTGCACTGGACAAACATTTGTATACACCCTTGACAGTAAAGAAAGACTGTAAAATGGAATGTATATATCTGAAAAAAGATAATTATGTGACATTTTAGGAGTATAGACTAATAGCTAAAATAATTTTTAAAGGCTTTTTAAAGCCAGTATGTGTCTTTCTTATTCCAGCACTTTCTAAACTGATCATTGCGATTTCATATATAAACATTAATTTCAGCAAATTTATCCACTGCGTCAACAATGGACACAACAACATGTGAGTTACCTTGACTGTACAATTCACCAACATAACTCTGTTTCATCTTATTGTTATACTTGCATTATAAAAGGTAATTTAAAAACTATTTGTCTATTAATAATGTTTAACTTGTAGTGTAACTCTTGTTCTGTGGTTTCAATAGTTTTGGATGTAACATCCAGTACTGAAATCATAACAGATCCGATAACCAGTAAGTGCTTTTCTACTCATAATTTTCCTCTATTTATCAAAGATTTTGATTGGTTGGCTTTAAATCTACTCATCTACAATTGTTTTGTTGCTTACAGATATGACCATTCTAACTACCCATGACAGCCAGAGTTCAACAGGTCCTGCAAATGGTAAATCTTGAGGTCTTCTCTTCTAATCTGTAACATTACTGTAGACAAAACACATTTGATTGATTTATTTATAAATCTTCAGCATCCCTGGAATCGTCTACAGTTATTGAAACTACAAAACATGCATCAAAAATGTTCTAAGAATGTTTTGCTAAAGTTCTTATTAAACATTATTTCTGTATGTTCTCTGAACATTTAAAAGGTTTTTTCTTTGTTATGCAAACGTTAAGGAAACAGTCCATTTTATCATTCTTCAAACATTATAGAAATGTTACTTTAGTAAAACAACTAGTAATTTTTAAAAAACGACGTCCAAATGTCCAACTAAAACATTTAAGAAAAAATGATTTTATAATGTTTTGAGAACATTATTAAAGGTGCTGTATGTAATTTTTTGACTGTACTAAAGCATAAAAATACCGTAATATGTTTGCAGATATTCAGAAGTTCACATACTCATTTCTCTGAAAAACAATTGCTACAGAAATGTGTGTTCCGTTTCAGAATGTCTGTTTTTGTTTGGGTATGTGTGATTCCGCCCACTGCCAATTTACACAATAGTATTTCGACACCCCGGGTTGCCAGTTGGAGTAAAACACAGCGTATTGCAGCCATTGAAGCCATCAAACAAACTGGGTCCGAGATCACAGATTCTACCCAACTTAAAAGGCCTCGGCATCCATCTAAAAATCTCTATGAACGGGAGCATATTAAAATACTTATAAATTAAAAGTGTGTAATTCTCCTCACCTTCTGTTGTCAATTGCGCTCGCTCCTGTTGCGTGTCCTCAATCTGGCACCCACGTGAGCATCGAGTCTGAGGAGGAGGTGGCGGCGTGGGAAACAACTCTCTCCAATATTTTGAATTTGGACTGCAGAACCCATTTCAACTGCTACCTGTCAATATTACATACTGCACCTTTAAAGACCAGATAACTTTGCACGAACATTCTATTGATGTTACTGGAAGAACGTTTGATCATAATTTTGAGAGAACCTTTCCAGAATGTTAGTCAACGTTCTATAAGAACATTCCTTGTTAGCTGGGAAATTACTATTTTATATTGAGAGAAATTAATATGTTATTTAAACATGTTGAACACATATGCTAATGGTCAATTTCTCTTTTATAAATTTCCTCTTGATGATTGAAGGCCCTGAAATCAAAAAGTCCTTAAATAAAAGTAAGTAACTTTACTCAGAGGCTTATGTTATGTAACTCAATGGCAGCATTTGACACTTAATATACAGTAATGCAACAGTGAATTAGTTGCTAATCTTTTCTATCTTTGTCTGACACAGAAATGTTTTTCTCTATTTCTGTGGTTGCAACTGGTGGAGGAATTGTACTGACTGGACTGTTTGGCATCTGTTTATACATCCGTACACGTGAGTGTAAAAAAAATTGGCATGACTTTATGGTTTATAGTTTTAACATTCTGGTTGAAAAGTTGGTCAATCTGACAACTTGATTTGATGTTTCCTTCATTGCAGGAAGGCCAAAGGATGAGAGGTAAAGATGTTTCGGAGTTCATTTTGTGCATATATGAAATAATTGGTGAAATTATAAGAAAATAAGGCATAAAGAGGTGCACATAATATATTTGTGAAATTTACTAGGATTTGGATTGAAAGAAAGAGTAGAAAACAGGGTAAGTTTTTACTTTCCCCCTCAAAACGTAAGTCATATCTCACTCAAAATAAAAGTCAAATACACGTTAAGGTCAAGGTTTGCTGAAATCTTGGTTTGTAGGAGTTCCTTTACCAATGGCCGGTTTAGACTCAGTAAGTATTTCTATCATTATCAACCATTTATGGGATAATTTTAATATTTGACACTATTTAATAGATCAATCTTTGTTATTTAGTTTGGTGAGGAAGATACAGCATTTTACTCAACAATCAGCTCTGTACAATCCACCTCTCAACCACCAGGTAAAGAGTAAAACCAATCCCCTCCATATTATGTACTATATTATATTTTGTGTATTATTTTCATATAAATAGCATTATGATTTATTATAGGCTACTTATATAACACACAGCAAACAGGTTAGAGGGATTTGCAAATCTTTGCATTAGCTGGCACTGAGATGATTTCATATTATTGGCTTAATAAATAGGCTCCAGAATCATGAAAAATTCCAAACTATTGCTGCTCATTACACCTTCTGATCTGCCCTTGTTTTGATATAAATGTGTTCAGCATGGATGCTTGTCAAGCTCCCAGATATTTTTTGCTATAGCTGACAAAAATAATAGGTTACACTTTATTTCGATGGTCCACTTTAGACATTCTACTAACTATAGGTAACTTATGTCAACTAACTCTCATTACAGTATTAGTAGACTGTTAGGTTATGGTTAGGTGTTAGGGTTCAGGTAAGTAGAATAAGTTGACATGTACTTGCAAAGTTACTTATAGTCAGTAGAATGTCTGTTGGGGAGCATCAAAATAAAGTGTTAGCAGATATTAAGCAGACAGTCTATACTAATACTGTAATGAGAGTTAGTTGACATGTAGGTAGTAGAATGTCTAAAGTGGATCATTGAAACAAACTGTTACCAAATAATAATTTTGCTAATTTTGCATCTTACTGTTATTCTAATTATATACTATCATGTTCATTATTTGATATCTGATGTGTCTTGTTATGCAGGAAACAGTGCAGAATCAAAGCAAACCAAGGTGAGTAAATCAGTTGGTTACACATGTGCATGCAATTACTGTATTTATCCTCATTTTAAGACTCACTTTTTCTCCAGATGGAATTGAATCCTTTGTATTACACTGTCCTCAAACAACTGCCCGTCTCCAGTGACAACAAGGATGTTTAAAGTGTGGTGACGGTCAACTGACAGAATCCAACTCTGCCCGCTACTATTTTAATTCAGAACAGAATTGATCAGTCTTAATTTTAAACAGGATTTAATACTTCATAGCAAATGCATGTTAAACATCTGCTTTCTAAACAAAACAAGTCTTTCAAAACTGTCATAGGTCACGAACTTCAATCAGTTCACTTGCATTTTCACACGTGTAGCCACATCAAAAGGCACAGCATGAATATGCATACTGTTCCACAATAATAACTGCATAAACATTATTATACTGTGTTATTGTGAATGGCAGTTGTATTGATGAGCACACTCTAAAAAATAACTAAAAAAATTAAACAAATTTACACAGTAAAATACCGTTTTCCAGTAATACAAACAGTAATATACCATAAAAACAATGCATTCTGGGTAATATTTGTCATTTTAAGAAAAGAGTGCTATAGGCTACTTTCTCGAAAACGACAAATAATATTACCCAGAATGCATTTTAATATACAGAATGCATTGTAATATACAGAAGTAATATACTGTAAAAACAATGCATTCTGGGTAATATTTGTCATTTTCGAGAAAGTATCCTAAAGGTTACTTTTGTGTAAACGACAAATAATATTACCCAGAATGCATTGTTTTTCGGTATATTACTGTTTCAATGGAAAATGGCAATTTACTGTGTAAATTTGTTTTGTTTTTTTGCAGTTATTTTTTAGAGTGCACAAGGCCCATTGTTACATGCCAAAGACACTCATATTTTGTCCTTTTGCATGACTCTGTAGACACTTTCACCTGATGTTCATCATTTAAAGCACCTCATTTTCACTTTCACTCTTAGAAGAAAAGGTTTTCTCATATTTCTCAAATTTTTACCATAAACGGTTCTATAAAATTGAGTCAAAAACCTTGGGGTTCTATGTAGAACCTTTTTGAATCTTTGTTCTAAGAATGAGATATTTTTGCTTTTTTTTTGTCCTTTTAATGTTCTTCAAAGTAATATCTAAAATCTCCACTTTCCCTTTTTTTTTTTTTTTTGTCAGATTAATTAGTAAAATTTTGAATTGCTGAATAATCATATAAACAAGTTTTCTGGTCATAGCATCTCATGGGAATTAAAATACAAAAAGTTAGGCCTTTTTGTACAAATTTGTACTATCTTGTATTGTTTGCTGTTGGATTAAGTAATAGCTCATGCGTCAAAATCAAAAGGAGATCTTTATGTTTTTGTGATTAAACCAAAGACCTAATTACTTTTTACAAACTTAGTTTGCATCATTGGTTATGTGAAAGGAAATGTTCAAATTAACAATTCAAATACATTCACTGGCTGTGTTTCTAGTGTGGCCAGTTTTGTATGATAAGCCAAATACATACATTCACACAGTTTGGGGGCAGGTTTTTTTTTTTTTTTTTTTTTTGAAAGAAATTAATATTTTCATTTAGCAAGGATGCATTTAATTAATCAAAAGTGACACTAAAGGCATTTATAATTCAAATATCTATTTCAAATAAATCCTGTTCTTTTGAACTTTCTATTATTCAAATAAATCCTGAAAAAAAATCCTGTATAAATTCTGACTGGGTAAACAAAATTTACTGGGATTACTGGGCACACAATAGCAATGGGCTACATACCATATTAACTTTTTACTTAAAATTGTACTTTCAGTTTATTATAACTTGTTTTAAGTTTTATAAATCACAGTTTTCAAGTTTTTAAATCAATGATGGAAAACAGAGCTGTTCTAATAGTTAAAGCAACATTATGTAGTTTTTTGACCTTAAAATAATGTCTCCAAAATTATTTCAGTGGTAGAACAACTCTTAACCGGATGAATTCTACTGCCGCTGCTACCTGTGCAGCCTCTGAGTGGCTACAAGCACACTCTGCAAGTTTCGTGTTCGGGTCAGTACACACAGCCCCGCCCATCCCCTGCCAGCGGAAGAGTGCAACCTGTTTTACGGTGTACGTCACATATTTAACTCGTTGGCTGCATCTGAAAACCTAGAAAGCTGACTTGTTGCCTTGCTGCCCTATCAGGCAATGACTTGTTAGGCAGCGTTTGTGCATGAAGGTACCTCACGAAACTGATTTCGGACAGACTTCTGAGGCGGCATAACAGTTTAATGATCTACCACAAAATAGCGCAAGCTTTGGTGAGAACTAAACAAATATTTAATTACTACAGTAGTAATTTCTTGCTAGAAATGACATCAAAAGTGGAAAATGTTGGTCAAAAACACATTTACACACAAACTGACCAGCAAACTCAACTTTCGGATGCCATTTTTAATTTTCTAGCTCAACAGTCACAGAATGGACACACAGGATTGTGGGATATCAAAGGCAGTGAAGGATACATCTATGCTGCCTTCAGAAATCGATCAGATGAAGGTATCTCGTGAGACAGGAAGTGAAGCTAACACTGGATTCGGACGTGCCTTGATGCTTTCCTACCTTGAAATGTCTCCTCCGAAGGCAGCATTTTCCAGTTTTCGGACGCAGCCGTAGCCTGGGTGGAGTTAGCCAACAGCTAACTATAAGACGAAACTATCTAATAAGTCTCAAGACCATGCGGACAACATTTTATTCTGTTATAGCCTACAAATTACACCCTTTGCAAACAATGCTACATACAAACTATACTTTACCTGCTCGGTGGACATGGTTTCCAAACGAGGTTTCTGCATTCGCTGGTTCTGTTAGCTTAGTCAACAAATTCACGTGTATTGCGCTGCGACACTGGTAACAGACAATTGCGCTTATCAACCACATGGGGGAACCGTGAGCAAATGTTCCATGGTGTTGCTTTAAAGCTGTTAAACAGCAGATTGCCAGGTATTTGGGGTCAATGGGAGGAGGCAAGGACTGGATCACAGAGTTTGCAAAACAAAACTACTCTGTAGGGGAATTACAGTTGGCAGGGCACACACAATCTGGCACATCAGACAACATTCTGACAAAAGGCAGAGAAAACAGGGTGAATAAACATGGAAACAAACGAGGAGAGTAATGAAGGAGGACATAAGGGATAATAGATTTAAAGGGTTAGTTCACCCAAAAATAAAAATTCTGTCATTAATTACTCACCCTCATGTCATTCCACACCCGTAAGACCTTCGTTCATCTTCGGAACACAAATGAAGATATTTTTGACAAAATCCGATGGCTCAGTGAGGCCTCCATTGACAGCAAGTTAATTTACATGTTCAATGCCCAGAAAGCTACTAAAGATGTATTTAAAGCAGTTCATGTGACTACAGTGGTTCAACCTTAATGTTATGAAGCGACAAGAATACTTTTTGTGCACCAAAATAAATAAATAAATAAATAAATAACGACTTTAACAATTTCTAGTGATGGGCGATTTCAAAACACTGCTTCATGAAGCTTCGAAGCTTTATGAATCTTTTGTTTCGAATCAGTGGTTCAGAGAATGTATCAAACTGCCAAAGTCATGTGATTTCAATAAACGAGGCTTCGTTACGTCATAAGTGTTTCGAAATGTTTTGAAATTTCAATGGTTCAGCACTGGGGGGGCGATGATCTCTGTGAACCCATGAATCAAGTCTATAGGTTCTACCTGATTTCTGATCAGTTTTATACATTTTTAGACGTTTTAATTATTAGACATTAGTAGGCCTATAATTAAAAAGAATAATAGTAGTTAATAGTCTCTTATTGGCTTGTTTAGCTGAGCCATCCATGGAACAAACAAAACAAGCCCTGAAAATTGATAAAAGAAGGCATTTTATACATGCATTTGATATTAAAACTTATTATGTGATTTATAGTTTTTACTTTCAATAAAACATTTGCAATGGGTTTGTAAAAAGTGTTTATTTGCATGAGTTTTTATAGCAAAAAACTGTTCTGACCAGGATTCGGATCAAGTCGAGAACACTATCCACTCCCCCACACACAAACAACATGTGCGTTATAATTCGTCAACGCTTGTCTGAATCGTTGTCAAGGTTATTTCAGATCAACACGTGCAAGTGGCCAATAAGTGTCACCGTGGAGACGGGTGTCGGATTGTTTTGAAGCCTCGACACAATTCGGCTCATTTGCTTCAACTGTTTCAGTGTTTCACAAGCCTTGCTCTGCCCAACACTAGTTCACAGAGATCATCGCCCCCCAGTGGTGAACCATTGAAATTTCGAAATGTTTCAACATGCTTATGACGTAACGAAGCCTCGTTTACTGAAATCACGTGACTTTAGCAGTTTGATACACGCTCCGAACCACTGATTCGAAACAAAAGATTCGTAAAGCTTCGAAGCTTCATGAAGCAGTGTTTTGAAATCGCCCATCACTAGAAATTGTTGAATAAAGTTTTTTTTTTTTTTTTGGCACGCAAAAAGTATTCTTGTCGCTTCATAACATGAAGGTTGAACCACTGTAGTCACATGAACTGTTTTAAATATGTCTTTAGTACCTTTCTGGGCATCTGTCAATGGAGGCCTCGCTGAGCCATCGGATTTTGTCAAAAATATCTAAATTTGTGTTTCAAAGATGAACGAAGGTCTTACGGGTGTGGAACGACATGAGGGTGAGTAATTAATGACAGAATTTTCATTTTTAGGTGAACTAACCCTTTAATAAAGAGGAGGTCAGGGTCAAGACACTAGACAGGGGAGCACATGGCACATAGAAACAAACATGACTGAAGCCATGTGCTGACACCAAACAAAAACAAGAGCACCTGACCAAAGACAACTCACAGGCCAGACACTCAACAAAAACACACAAAACCAATCAAAAGCACTCGGTGAGGGAGTGAACACTCAACCCGTGTGTTCACAATAAAAGAAAAAAATATGGAGCATGAATGTCTGGACCCTGACAGTAAGTGCCGGTGTTATGCCGAATTTTAACTCCCTGCCAAATTATTACCCCCCTTGTTGAGACTGTAACTTGGTTGCTTAATTCCTAATCCCACCCTCACACCTAATCCTAAGCCTACCTATACTGGGGACTCAGGGGGGTCGTTGTCTGCGTTGTGTTGTGGTGGAATAATAAATAGACAGACATCAACTGACGAATCGACTCTTCATTTAATCTGATAAAAGATACAACAGTCTTTTATACTATGTGATTTCACCCTTATACATTTTTCTTCCATGCTGACAAAATGCAGAAAGGACAGACAGGAACAGAGGAATAAATCAATAAAATAAAGATTTAACAACATGGATGACAAAAAAACATACCTGATAAAAGTCTTTTTTTTACTTTGTGATTTCACCCTTATACATTTCTGTTAAGTAAATGTTATATGCAATGCAATTAACGTGCTTCAAGTTCACCAATGACAGAAAACTAATCATAAACTTAAAGTGGGTCAGTTGTGGCCGTGGCCTGCACAAAAAAAACAGGATGATACATGTGTGTCAGAGTTCTTTCACCAAACTAAAAAGAAAGACCAACCTGAGTGAGAGAACCCTGACATAGATATCTGCTATTTGTAGCTCCATCTCTGCTCAACCCTTTACACTTTTCTTCTGCAACCACACTGCTGTCCTGTGGCTTTGAAAGACCTTAGTGCTTCAGATAAACAAACTATTGTGAGAAAATATATTGAGACTTTAGGATGCATCATATTCTGACCTTCCCTTTAAAACAAAAAATATTTTAATGTGCGTTTCATTTATTTGGTTTGATATACTTGAAGTAGCTGATCATTGTCCTGTGTCATGATATAGAGACATAATGTCATTTGGTTTATATAGTTTTTCTTACTTCCTTCTTCACCATGTGCATTCGATGTCTTTGTGTCAGTTTATGAGTCTTTCATGTGACGCTGACATGGTTCTGCTCATCCTCCTCATTTTTACACTCTTTCTGGAAGTTCAACCTCAAAGTAAGTGATAATTTCTGTTTTTTTAAATCAATTTTTTTTTCTCATATAAGATGTATGTTTTTCTACGATTTAGTGTATTATGCACATTTTTTGTCTTTATTGTAATATTTTCACCATTATTGTCAGATCTGTTGATTTTAGGTACAACCAACATTTATTGAATAGTAAACATTTACAGCCAAAATAACAATTGCAAAACAGATACAGACAAATATAGAGCTGTATTTCAAGCAATTTGTGGATAAGGGGATGTGATGATGAAAAAAATTAGATGGTAGGGAAAATTTATATTTTTTTTATATTATATATTTTTTAAATTTATATTATTTTTTATTTATATTATTTTAAAATGCACATACACACGTATTTGTGTAAGTATAAATACTGTTATATCTAAGTACTGTGTGCTGCATGTTCCTCAGTTGTTTTAATTCTTTGTTCTGTGTTTATGTTGTGAGCAAAAGCAAAAAGTACCAATATAAATATTAAATTATTGCTTTTATCATCATCATCATCACACTGAGCTAGGCATAGACGATTCTCTTTGCAGGTCGTAGAATCATTATTCTTAGTTACATGAATGAATTAGGTGTATGTTGTCAGAAATTCCTTATAAAATGTGATATAACACCAAAGAGTTAAAAAGCTGAAGAATTCAGTGTAGATTGTAGACTGGTATTTCTGTGTTTCCTCTGAACTTCTGCCTCCATTTGTTATTCTTATCATTCAAAGTGGGTCTCAATCTCAATCTTTATATATATATATATATATTTGAAGGGCCCCATATTGGCTAAGAATTTTTCTCTGGTATTTCTGCAGTACGTTCGGTTCACTTAAGCCGCGTTTCCACCACAGGAACTTTCCGCAGGAACCAGGGTCTAAATGAAGTTCCGGGTAAAAAATTCCCCCTCTGAAAAGTACCTGCTCGAGACATGGACATGCTGATTGGTTGAGTTCACACAGCATTTTGATTGGTTGACTCTACGCAGCATTTTATTTCAACCATCGTTTTTCTAAAGTCTCTTGCGGTGCGTGCAGTAAGAGTTATTTGCTATTCGAATCAACAATGGAGTTTTAAAAATATGACAGATGGACTGATGACGAGTTTCAGGTTTTATTAAGCTTATATGTAGAGGACGAAATCCAGCGGGAACTGGAAAGTCGTGCGCAGTCCTACGTCACCAGACTATCTTCACGGTACTCTGTGGAAATGCAGCTAGCAATAGGTCTGGAGGAAAAAAAGTTCCTGGGAAAAAAGTTCTTGGGACAAATTGTTCCGGGTAATTTCGGTGGAAACGCGGCTTTATAGTTTTGTCGTGGCCACAACGTATTAATTCATGGGAATGTGATAATAAGTTGAGATAATTTTTTTGAGGTAACAACATCCTTATGTCGTAGCCTCGAGATCCTATGTTGAGGGAATGATCCTGGATGGCTCCCCAGGCGCCCGCCCCCGCTCCCACACAGCATCAGCAGCTGCCTCCATCAAAGCAGTGCTGAGGAGCCAGTCGCGGGCAGGGTGGCCAGCCTGTCCAGGCCCCCTCCAAGCAAGGCGGCAAACATAAGAGTAAGAGTAAGAGGTCATGAGACGGGTGAACTAGAGATGGAGGGGACAGCTCTTTGGGAGATGGTGACCGCAACTCTACCTCCCCCGGAAGAGGGCCGGGTGGAGAATCTTTTGTTTCATACTATTTTTGTTCCACTGCTTGCCCAATAGCCAGCGGTATCCAAATTGTGAAAGGAAGAGCATTTTCCGCTATCTCTGGGTCCCAAGAAGGTACTGAGAACAGTGGATGGTGCAGAACCGGACCCCTCTCATCCTCCTCTTCTATCGCCAGCGGACAGATGGTGACCGAGCATATCAGTACAAATTCCTTCCCTTCGGGCTGTCCCTGTCTCCCTGCATCTTCACAAAAATCACAGAGGCGGCCCTTGTTCCCATGAGAGAACATGGCGTTCACATTCTCAACTATCTCGATGGCTCATACTAGCACAGTCCCGAGATCAGTTATGCGAACACAGGGACCTGGTGCTCACTCACCTCAGCCAGTTGGGTCTTCGGGTCAACTGAAAAAAAAAGCAAACTCTCCCCTGTGCAGAGGATCTCTTTGTTGGATTTAGTCGAACAGACACCACACCTCACAGAGGAACGTGCTCAGTCGGTGCTGAACTGTTGAAAACGTTCAAAGGAAGGACGGCGGTCTCACTGAAATTATTTCAGAGGCTCCTGGTTACATACGTAACTGAGACGTTCCCACGAGTTAATGTGACGTTCCCTCAAATTAATATCTCGTGGCCACAACATATTTGTGACGAGCAGGGCGGGGCGAGAGCCGTGAGGGAACGGCGTGAGGCCGGTGACGCGAGTGATAACGTGTTGCACCGGTCTTGTATCTCTCACGGAGGAGCTCTGGAAGCATAAAAGGAGGAGCAACGACAGTGAAGGACGAGAGAGGACCAGGCCTGGACTTTATGTTATGTTTTATTATGTTTGTGTGGCCGGTAGTCGTCCGTGAGGGATTTTACTTTCATTTTGTTGTTTGTTTATTTTGGTATATTAAAGTTATGTTGAATGTTCGCCGGTCCCCGCCTCCTTCTTCCCGTATATACGAACTGTGCTCACATTGGTGCTGAAACTCAGGAGGAAGGAGGGACATGCTGTCGGAGAGCCCTCGCTGCTGAGGGGGATCACGGTGCTGAGAAGGTCGGGCAGCGCGGAAGAGTGAAGACCGCGAGTGGCTGCCCGAGGCTGTGGTGCTGGAGCGAGTATACATCGGGTGGGACGGAGAGCTCGCTGCCGTGCTCCTGGGTCAAGGTGGGGTGGCTGCCGTCCGAGAGGGAACGGAGGAGTCGCTGCCGTTCGCCGTGGGCCGGAGCCTGCTGCCGTCCGCCATGAAGGGGAGGAGCAGGGAATGGGGACACGCTGCAGGCTGCCTCAGCCGGAGGAGCCATCGCCGGCTGCCAGGGGGCGGAGGAGGATCAAGCCGTCCACCGAACATCCAGTACCATCGCATGGCACCACGGGGAAGAGCCTCTCGGCTGGCTGAGGACCGAGCGGCAGTGTGTCCGGGAACCGGACCAAGAATTTTTTTTTCCCCCTCTCTTCCCTCTCTTGTCTCTGTCGCTTCTTGTGCTTCCGTCTCCTTTTTTCTCATCTCGTCTGTCCTTACCCCCAGGTGTTGCGGCCGCCGAGAATGGCCCCCGGGGGGAGTAGAGTGCAGTCTCGTGGGTACCTCAGGGCCTGCGAGGGGCGATATGGGAACGGCGCGAGGCCGGTGACGCGAGTGATAACGAGTCTCTGTGAGGGACTTCCGGCATTTTACTTTGTTGTTTGTTTATTTTGGTATATTAAAGTTGAACGTTCGCCGGTTCCCGCCTCCTTCTTCCCGTATATACAAACTGTGTTACAATATTATCACGTTCCCAAAAGTTAATATGTCGTGGCCACGACAAAACTAAATGAACCGAACATGTCCCCTCCCAGTCACTGTAATGCTGTAATTGACAATGCTGCTTTTTTATTAACAAAAACTGGGAATGTTGATATATTAAAAAACAATTAACTATGATTCATTTTGTGATTTCATAAGATGCAAGATTCTTTTTTGGTGTATTATTCAATAAATACATCTTGAAATATTTGTGTTTTCAGTATTTTTAAATTAAATAAATAAATAAATAAAATAATTTCAAGTCAACCGGTGGCTTCCTTGGAAGTTTGCTGAGGCCTCAGTAGGCTCCTGGTTGAGAACCACTTCTATATTATGGTCAGAGCAAATTACTTTTGTAACTCTTCTACTTTTGTGACTTTTGTAACTGTTCTAAGCATTATCATAATCCTCTGGTTCCTCCACACTAATGTGCTCTGTATGTGTTGTTTTGCAGAAAAGAGGCCAGTCATTACAGTAACCCATGACTCTCAATCTGATAATTTTATAATTTACTGTCAAATACCAGGATCAGATAACACTGCTTATGATTGTTTTATTTACATTGGAGATGAAAATCGACAAATTCTAAAATCTCAAAAACCATCTAGAAAAACACAGTGCATTTCTGCACTCCACAAAAAGTATTTATTTAATCAACTAAAGTCAGTTAAGAGTAAAGTGATGAGCTGCAGTTATTCTCCAGAACCTGCATCATCCAAACGTTCACCATATAGTGACAAATTCAACCTGACAGGTATGTCATTTTAATCTAATATGAATCTTCACATTCACAATTAATTCAACAACTTTTAAACATTTCTTAATGTATGTTTTTCTCTATATAGCTTTTCTTCCTGTGCAAATTCAGTCACCAAGCACAACTAAATCATCAACATTATGTAAGTTTATCTGAAATATATAATTCTTATAGTGGTGATGATTATTTTGATGACCTGGCAAAATGTTTTCTGCAGATTCAACATCGACATTCTCAACAAGTGAAACAACAACCATGAGTAAGTAGACTAAATGTGACTCTAAATTGATATATATATATATATTTTTTTAAATGCAACAACTTTTAATACTAAGTTCTTAATATTTCAGCAACTTTAGCTACAGAATACACTACATGGTATGAGACCACAATAAACCCTACAGCTGGTGAGCTTCTTTATTATTAGTAAATTTATTCATTTTGCCTCTCAATTTGTGTCTGGTGGAGTAGAAATGATGACAGGTAGAGGTGAGGATCTAAATGCAAAGGGTTGTTTAATGAACAAACAAAATGATAACAAAAGAACCAGGAGTCAAAGAAAACAGAGAATGCAGGAACACAAGAAAACACGAGATACATCTAACATGTTACATGCACAAATGTACGACTGACGAGGAACAGGAGAAACACAAGGGCTGTTTATACACAAGGGGTAACAAGCTAACAAGACACACCTGAGAACAAGAAAGACTAATCAACAAGAAAACTACAAAGAACTACAAACATGACACTCGGGACAGGAAGTAACATAAAAGTCCAAACACAACACAGAGAACATGTAACACTATTCTAAACCATGAAGAAAATATTATAATTCTTTTTTTTTTTAATTTATACATTTTACACATTCTCATTAAAATATTTTGATAAGTAACACAAAACTGCTATTCTGGTTACTCAGTTTTCTGTGATGCATATTAAAAATAGAGAAACTGATTTGTCAGCATTGAATCAATGAGACTCTGTAAAATCTCTGTAAAACACCTTTACTTTTCTCAATGCAAACAAACCTTAAAGTAAACCTAGAAATGGCTCCCTTTGATGGTCATGTCATGTGGTATATTCAAATTCTGATAAATTTATTTTCCTGCACACCATTTAACTGATTTAGTGCAGTTAACTATATTAATTTCCTTATGCCATATAAACATGGATTAAAGCCTTATTTTTTCTTTTGACAGTCTCGTGGCTTTCAGTAGTGCTGGTTTTCACTGGTGTTGGTTTATTTCTGTCTGGACTCATGGGATTCATCTGTCTCTGCCACTTTGACAGTAAGTACAATAGAAGTTTAGTTATGCATAAACTGAGCTCCATGATATAGAAACACGATAATAAAGTGTGTATCTGTGCAGGTTCTGATGATGTTCTCACAGAGGTGAACTACAGCTCCTGCCAGGTGTACAGAAAGACAAGTACAGAAAGTATGACAGTATGTACAGTACAGTACAGCTACTGAATTCATATACTGATCAGCAGGCCAAGGCAGAATCTGTGAAGGTTTTCCTCACATTCTGATCTTGGGAGAAAATGGGTATTGGTAAAATGTAACTAAATGGCACCTTCAAATTGGCAAAAATATTCAATAAATATGCAATTACACAAAATTATCAGTCTCATTCATTTTGTCTATATTATTTTTCTGTCAAATTACTGTACAATCAATGACCAATGACTGATCAATGCTTCCATGTGATTAACTGATTAGATTTTTGCATGCAGCAAACTTGTACTCAATGTAGAGCTGATTATTAATATTTAATAGACATTGACCAAAAAGTAAAATGTCTATTATTTTTTATTGTCTATTATTTGGTCAACCCTGATCAAACTCACCTACCTGTAGCCTAAATCCTGGGATACACTGCACGATTTTTGGCTGTCCCAGACGAAAGATTGCCATCGTGAAACAATCGTGGCGATTTCTGTGATCGTGGCTCTTAATCGGTGGTCTTATGTCATACAGTGAGAGTGGTACAAAGACGGACGTTTTCCTGGTCTTGCGACCAAAGATAGCCTATGATCATTTTCTGACAGTGTCAGAAATTCAGCATGATCAACGCCCCCTTTGCGGCCGATATGCGCCCTCGATGCGCACTTTTGCTGAGCCCGCACTGGTGCGAGCTCCAGCAGACTTCTTCCCGACAGTCAAAGTGACGTTACGTCACGAAAGTGCGGACCCGTAGGAAGGCCTTGAGTGGTGTCAGGGCCAAAGTGTGATTCAACATGGTCTTTTTGGTAACCACTAGTGCATGCTGACGATGTTTTATTCTTCTATAGAAACTTGCATTGCAGCTCACGAGTCAATGGGTGTCATCATCGTACAGTCTACATGCTTGTCGTACCCAAGTTTAATAGATCCATGTCGCACAGTGTGATTTGTAATGATCTTATAGGATTGCTAAAATCGTGCAGTGTATCCTGGGCTTTAGATAACAAGACTAACTAGACACAGGTGCAAATGATCAGGGAGAAATGAGGGGAACCCAAAGAACTACAACTAGAATACAAAAGGACTACAAAACTAGAAACAGGAAAAAGGAACAGAACAGGGCAAAATGCAAACTAAACATAAAAGTCCTAATGGTAGACATGACAGTTGCATGTGCCCCGATCTGCCCTATGTCACAGTCCAAAAGGATGTAAGTGTGTTCTTATGATCTACACTTTCATCTGCATTATGTCCAGTCTAACTACCCATGACAGCCATATTTAACAGGTCCTGCAAATGGCAAGTCCTCAGGTCTTCTCTTCTAATCTGTAACATTACTGCGGTATCCCTGAAATTGACTACACACTTATTGAAATTACAGAATGTGCATAAGGTAAATTACTCTAAAACTTCTATGTATATGTTGAATCGTGTTATGTGTCATGTTGAACACAATACAGATATGCTGACGGTCAGTTTACCCTTAATTTTTCCCTTGATGATTGAAGGCCCACCTTCTCAAAATCCACTTCTCAACCACAGGTTAAGAGTAAAACGAGTCCCCTCCATATTATATTTTAATGATAGCTTCATTTTTTCCCCAATTTATTTTGTTTAAATAAATAAAATAAATAAAAGCAGCTATTAACAACCGCAGTATAGACGACAGGCATCTGATCACTGTGGATATGAGTCAGATGAGAGCGCCTTCTGCTGCCTAACACAGGGACTTACAGATGTATGTGACATGATGGCAGTCTTATCATTGAACACAAGTTTACATTTTCAATTATATATAGCCCATTAAGTTATATAATGTGTCCTTTAAAATCTGTATCAATTAAAAACATTGCAGGTAAAGAAAAAGGCTTAGTTGTTCTGACTGGGCTCACAATAACAACAGGCTACATAACATTATCTTTTTTACTTACAATTGTGGTTTTGTTCTAACTTTCATTTTATTAAGTTTTTCTACATTTTTAAATGACTGTTTTAAAGTTTTAAATCAATTGCAGAGCTGTTCTAAAAGTATATTAAGCAGCACTGCAGCAGATATCTTATATTTGTAGCTCCACCCTTATGGAAAGAAAATATATTTCAATATATTACATGATTTACCAGTATATTTGAAAATATACAGAAAAATATATTGCGTAAATATATTACAATATATTGAATAATACATAAGGAATTGCTGCTTTTCATATATTAAAATATGTGATAATATATTTACTAATATATCATAATGTATGTAATTTTATATTCAGTAATATACTTCATAATATATAGATTTATATGTGATCAGATATGGTACTGCATGCATAATATATTGCAGATATATATATGCAGTATAAACACATATGGTAAAATATATTATGTAACACATTTCTTATATTTTATAATTATTTACATTTTAAATGTTTCATATTTTCAAGTTAGTTAACAAAAGCATACATGCATGTACTAAAGTTTCTACCAAAGAGACTATCACTGTACTATAGCGCGCACAGCCGTTACTTTTTAAATAAAGTTATTATAGTCTAAATGGTGTTCAGCCAATCATAAACCTAACCTCAGGCTCTACTCTTCAGCACAACGGTAACCCCAAAAACTCACACATACCAGAAAACCTTTTAAATTCCAAAATAATAGAATATTAAACACTAACAGATCTCCCCCTATATCAATATTGAGCAAAACACATGAAATAGCACTTAATTTTAACATTTACTCTCCTTTAACAGTCAGAAGCAAAGCATGCTGGGAACTAGAAATCTGCTGTAACTTAGTCTGTGAATGTGTGTACAATACATTCACATTTATAAGGGAACATGTATGTGCAATATATGTACACAATAAAGGATAAAACGTTATGAATGTAATGCTATTGTCTTCATTTATAAATATTTTATATGTATCAATATATAGCCATACATGGTCAATGCATATATTGCAGTATACTGAAAAATATAAGCACTAGTTTCCCATATATAGAAATGTATTATGTAATATATTGCATTATATTTTGCAGTATATTCCCATATATTTTTGTTATTTTGTTTTTCTCTGCTAGCTTCTGCAACCACACTGCTGTCGGGTGGCTTTGAAAGACCTCAGCGCTTCAGATCAACACGAACTACTGTGAGAAAATATATTAAGACTTTAAGATGCATCATATTCTGACCTTCCCTTTAGCATCAGAAAAATATTTTTTGTGTGTTTTCATTTATTTGGTTTGATATACTTGAAGAAGCTGATCATTCTACAGTCTGTCATATGTTTAATGTTATAGAGACATACTGTGTCACTGAGTTTATATAGTTTCCTTTCATTACTTCTTTCTTCCTCATGTACATTTGACGTGGTGCGTGTCTTTGTGTCACTTCACTCTTTGATGTGGCGCTGACATGGTTCTGCTCATCATCTTTACACTCCTGCTGGAGGTTCAACCTCAAAGTAAGTGTCAATTTAAATTATTTAACAAGTTTTATCTCATTAGTTGTCTGTTCTCCTTTGTTTTAGGATAGTATGCATATTTTTTCTTTTCTTTGTTTTAGTATGCATATATTTTCACTATCATCTGTCAGAACTGCTGTTTTTAGGTACAACCAGCATTTACAATAAACATTTATAGCTCAACTGCAAAAAATGCGACAATTACTGACAAAATATCTAGAGCTGTACTGTTCAATTACAGCTGTACTGTACTGTTATGTATTGTTAAGTACCGTGTGCTGCATGTTCCTCAGTTGTTTTTAGTTCTTTGTTCTGTGTTTATGTTGTGAGCAAAAGCAAAAATACTAATACTAATATAAATATAAAAATATTAAATTATTGCTTTTATCATCATCATCATCGCACTGACCTATGCTATACTTCACAGTCACTCGCAGGTTTATTTTTAGGTGGATGATTCACTTTGCAAGTTGCAAGTTGCAAGTTTCTTCTAGTTGCATGCATGAATTAGGTGTATGTTCTCAGAAATACCTTGAAAATGTTTTTAATACTCTTTATTAACAGAAACTGGGAGTGCTAAAATTTTAAAAATAATAAACTATGATTCATTTTGTGATTCCATAAGATTCAAGATTCTGGCTTTGTGTTAATCAGTAAATACATCTTGATTTATTTGTGTTTTTAGTATTTGAATTAAGTTTAATAGAATAATTTCAAGTCATCTCGTGTGAAGTTTGGTGAGGCCCCCGCATGAGAACCACTTCTCTATTACGGTCAGAGCAGGTTACTTTTGTTCACTTTAGTTCAGTGCCATCAATAGGAATCTTGTTACTTATTGTACCATTTTATTTTGACCAATAAATAGCTTGATTTCTTGTAAGAGGTGATGGAATCCTTGTGTTCAGCAGCTGTAATGTACACCGATCAGGCATAACATTATGACCACTGACAGGTGAATTGAATAACACTGATTATCTCTTCATCACGGCACCTGTTAGTGAGTGGGATATATTAGGCAGCAACTGAACATTTTGTCCTCAAAGTTTAAGTGTTAGAAGCAGGAAAAATGGGCAAGTGTAAGGATTTGAGCGAGTTTGACAAGGGCCAAAATGTGATGGCTAGACAACTGGGTCAGAGCATCTCCAAAACTGCAGCTCTTGTGGGGTGTTCCCGGTCTGCAGTGGTCAGTATCTATCAAAAGTGGTCCAAGGAAGGAACAGTGGTGAACCGGCGACAGGGTCATGGGCGGCCAAGGCTCATTAATGCACATGGGGAGCAAAGGCAGGCCCGTGTGGTCCGATCCAACAGACGAGCTGCTGTAGCTCAGATTGCTCAAGAAGTTAATGCTGGTTCTGATAGAAAGGTGTCAGAATACACAGTGCATCACAGTTTGTTGTGTATGGGGCTGCATAGCCACAGACCAGTCAGGGTGCCCATGCTGACTCCTGTCCACCGCCGAAAGCACCAACAGTGGACACGTGAGCATCAGAACTGGACCACGGAACAATAAAAGAAGGTGGCCTGGTCTGATGAATCACGTTTTCTTTTACATCACGTGGATGGCCGGGTGCGTGTGCGTCGCTTACCTGGGGAACACATGACACCAGGATGCACTATGGGAAGAAGGAGGAGTCTGAGGCAGTGTGATGCTTTGGGCAATGTTCTGCTGGGAAACCTTGGGTCCTGCCATCCATGTGGGATATTACTTTGACACGTACCACCTACCTAAGCATTGTTGCAGACCATGTACACCCTTTCATGGAAACGGTATTCCCTGGTGGCTGTGGCCTCTTTCAGCAGGATAATGCGCTCTGCCACAAAGCAAAAATGGTTCAGGAATGGTTTGATGAGCACAACAATGAGTTTGAGGTGTTGACTTGGCCTCCAAATTCCCCAGATCTCAATCCAATCGAGCATCTGTGGGATGTGCTGAACAAACAAGTACGATCCATGGAGGCTCCACCTCACAACTTACAGGACTTAAAGGATCTGCTGCTAACATCTTGGTGCCAGATACCACAGCACACCTTCAGGGGTCTAGTGGAGTCCATGCCTCGACGGGTCAGGGCTGTTTTGGCAGCAAACACAATATTAGGAAGGTGGTCATAATGTTATGCCTGTATATCTGATGTATATTGTTATCTACTTTATATCTATAAGTTTACTGTATTTCTCCTACAGGACTCTCTGATCAGGTTTGGCTGACAGCGTCTCCAGCGTCAGTGCAGAAAGACAGAAACACAGCGCAGCTCACATATGACAGACCGACAGATTCACACGGTGATCAGTCTCACTATAACACAGTTTTAAATCAGAGTAAGATGTTTAATTTGGTACAGTAATGTCACTGTTTAGCATCTTCTATGAACAGTGTTGCTCTCTTCTAAGCATGGTTCCTCCACACTAATGTGCTCTGTATATGTTGTTTTGCAGAAGAGAGGCCAGTCATTACAGTAACCCATGACTATCAAACTGGTAATTTTATAATTTACTGTCAAATACCAGGATCAGATAACACTGCTTATGATTGTTTTATTTACATTGGAGATGAAAATCGACAAATTCTAAAATCTCAAAAACCATCTGGAAGAACACTGTGCATTTCTGCACTCCACGAAAATGATTTATTTAATCATCTAAAGTCAGTTAAGAGTAAAGTGATGAGCTGCAGTTATTCTCCAGAACCTGCATCATCCAAACGTTCACCATATAGTGACAAATTCAACCTGACAGGTATGTCATTTTAATCTAATATGAATCTTCACATTAACAATTAATTCAACAATTTTTAACATTTTGTTAATGTATGTTTTTGTCTCTATAGTTTTTCTTCCTGTGCAAATTCAGTCACCAAGCACAACGAAAGCATCAGCATTATGTAAGTTCATCTAAAATATATAATTCTTATTTTTGTGATTATTATTTTGATGATTAACCTGGCAAACTGTTTTCTGCAGATTCAACACCAAAATTCTCTACAAGTGAAACAACAAGAAGTAAGTAGACTAAATGTGGCTCTAAATTGTGATGAATACATTGTGATGACAACTTTTAATAGTAAGTTCTTAATATTTCAGCAGCTCTGGCTACAGAATCCACTATTTGGTATGAGACCACAATAAACCGTACAGCTGGTGAGCTCCTTTATTATTATTATTAAAATATAATTTTTTGAAAATGTATGTAAAAGATCTAGTAAGTTTTGCAATAACACTGATATCATTAAAGGGATTATGACAAAGCCATTCGCAAGGTAAAATCCAACTTTCAGGAAACGCGTGGTGGAGTTCTGATCTGATGAGATGGTTTTTCCTGCACCACCTCTATGTTCATGAGGATCTGAAACACTAAGTTTCATTCTGTATTTGCCCTATGAATTGAGGAACAGTGTGTAGAATCTACTAGATTCAACCACAGGCTTGATTATAAAGACACCATTGTGCAATACAGCATTTAAAAATATGTAAATATATTTAAAAAAACATGGAATTATAGTATTTTCTTCACTGGTTTAGAATATGTAAACTCTTAGAAGAAAAGGTTCTATAGAACCTTAAAGGATTCTGTCAGGCACTTCATATATTGAACCTTTTATGGCTTTCCATCATGGAATCATTTTATGGATTTAGTTTTAATTTTTAATTTTAAGAAAAATGTATAAATTAAGCAGCTTGTAAACACTTCAAAATTCAAAATAACCCATTAAACATGAAAGTATTATGCAATCAATTAAAGACATTTCTCCTATATAGAACCTTTTTGCCATAAAACATTCAAGAACCATATTAGAACCCCATTGAACCTTTTTTTTCTAAGAGTGTAGACACAAATAGCGAGGCAAAATGAATTCCAGTACAGACTCTGATATTGTTCATCTCAACATAAAATATGTAAAATTATTTGTAAATATATAACTACTTGGAGATGTTTAAATTAAGTCTAACGTATGCAAAGTAACTGTAAATCATTGAAAAAAAATAAGAAATATTTGTATTTAATCATTATTTAATGGATTGCATTGCTACATTTTAGAAACTACTCATCCTTCACATCCTCTCAATGTCACAATGAACACGACAGCAGGTGAGTAACTGCTTTAAACGTCTGAGTTACTGTACTACATTAAAGCAGATGCTGTTGTTAAAGGATTTCAGTGTTTAGAAATGTCTATCTCTCCATTTCATCCTTTTAGTTCTCAAAGCTTTAACTCCTGGTGAAACTCCTGACCATACAACACCAAGAACAAGTATGTATTAACAATCGATTAATCGCTGCAACTAAAAAAACTTTGCATATGGTTATCACTCAATTTGATTTCTTATTGACACAAAGAAACATGGCTCATCATGGCACTGGCGGCCACCAGCGGGGGGATTTTCCTGACCGGACTCATGGGCGTCTGTCTGTCCTGCTTCAGTAAGTTACTGACATGCGGATAAGCTGACATTTTTTAAAACCTGTTAAATGTCACCCCTCTTTGAGCATAGATGTGAAAATGCACTAAACTTAAATGGTTGTAATTCATGAATGCTTTAAAATACAGATCTAATGTTGGTCTCTTTTTAAAGAAAACACTCAGCAGATTAGTGCACTTCAAAAAATGAAATTGTATATAAGTTTACATTTACTGTAAAGCAAATATAATTTGTTTTTACAAAATGTATATTTAAAAAAAAAGTTGAACTGTAAAATTGCTATAAAATCAAAGCTGTATGTCTAATCAAGTTGTGCTCCAAATTTGATGTTGATACCTCAAAAATGGAGGTTCCTGTGGGATGTTGGCTGCATCTGAAATTGCATACTTTTCTACTACACTATATAGTAGGCAAAAAACAGTATATGACAAAAGCAGTATGTCCGAATTCACAGTATTCATAAAAGAGTTGGCAAAAAGTACCCAGGAGAGGATTTGTAACTGATGCTGGTAGGTCATGTGATAAGGGCAACATGGCGAATGTAGTATGTCCAGATTACACTCATACAACTCACATTCATACTATCTAGAACATACTTTTTTAGCGGTCGTGAAGTAATTACTTGTTCAAAATAAGTACCTCGAGAGTATGCGATTTTTCAGCCATAGTTTAGGTGCTAAACCAAAATAGCCACTACTGAATGATACGTTAATTTGATACGTTCTTCAGTCACAAATGAATACATTTCTGTCACAGTATCACTCCTCTCACAAAACAGAAACACCTTGAGTCTCAGACATTTCCAACGATGTGTTTTGTCAAGATTAGAAAAGGATTTGATTATAAAATAGTGCAATAATTTGGAACACAACACTGCCCACTAGGGGGAGAAGCCAGCTGTTACAACCCTTTAATTTAGTTTTAATTTAGTTACACCAATGTCCAACTTCAAAATGGTTTTCACAGGATGAATTTTGACTGTTTAGGCTTTCAAAGGATTCTAATTTATGATGATTACTAAAATATGTAATCGGAAAAAAAGACAATTAAAAATGCACCAAGTGCAGTTAACAGGTTTTAATAATCAATTTGCTTCACAACACATTAATGCAATGGTATGGTGTATTTTACTAGGACAGAAAACAAGAAAGAAGAGGTAAGACTTTTCAAGTGTACTTTATATAGGTGCTTATTTGTTTAGAACATCAAAATAAATGTGTATTTTTATTATGTTTAGTCCTTTGAAAACCTCTGCAGCCATTTCCCAGAGCCCAGGTAAGTCATTATCTTCTACGCAAATTGTGCAAAGTATGTTTTATAATGTTCATACAGTACAGAAGTTAAAAAAAATTACCAGTCATTTAACATTGCTTTGATTACAAATGTCAGAATGGTTGAAATTAAGGTATTGTATTTCTAATGTGGCAGATGAAGATAATACTGAAGACAATGAGAAACATTCTGAAGAAAATGAGGTGAGTACTAGAGAGCTGTTTCTTCTAACTTTTACCATATTCTCTTTCGTTTCATATATTTATCTACTTTCTTTGTTCTCCAGGAAAAATTGTGCCACACATACTGCACTATTCCTGATGTTTCTGAAGACACTCATGAGTTATACAGCCTGGCACAAATGCCAAATCATTCTCTGCTAATTTAATTTCTCTGTCATTAAATCATTATAATTAAACATTGTCATTTAAAGAGATTGTGTTTGCGTATATAAAAACGTACTGTTCTGTGTCACACATTCAGTGGTTTCACTGTATGTCTATGAGGTCAGTACTGTATTTAAAGCACTACTGTACATTTCTACCCTGCTTCTTACTTCTCTCTTGGACTTTTTTCTTTGTCCCTCAGATAAGTTTGAATCTTTAATTTAAAACTAATATTTAAACCACATGCTTTTATTTAATTGATCCTTGTGTTTGTGCACTGTTGCACTTAGCCAAAGCCAAAGGACATCCAGTTTTGACCTCATTGTATTATTAAGAAAATAAAATTACAGCGAAAAGCTGTGAGGTGGACTTTATGGGACAGGACACTAAAAATGGAATCATCCAAGCAAAAGCAGAGAATTTTCACAAAAGCTTTAGATTTTCATTCAAATTGTCCAAAATATCACATTAATATAGAACACACATAGAAATGGAGAAATCATTTTTCAGCAACTTTAGTAAAGGTTATATATAGTACTCAGCATAAATAAGTACACCCCCTCTAAACATACAGATATTCTTGTCTATTTCTGAGTGATGATGAAAATAGGCCTTCTAATATCTGTAAATTCAGTAAATTTGTCAATTTTGCTTAAAGGGTTAGTTCACCCCAAAATGAAAATGATATTAATTACTCACCCTCATGATGTTCCAAATCAAGACTTTTTGATGAAATCTGATTGATTTCTGTCCCATTGACTGCCTTTGCAACAACCACTTTTGAGTTTTAAAAAGATCATAAAGAGATCAGAAAACTAATCCATATGAATCAAACGGTTTAGTCTAAATTTTCTGAAGACACTCGATCGCTTTTTATGATGAACAGATTTAATTTAGTCTTTTACTCACATGTAAACATTGATCAGCACACATAAACAGAAGCTCAATCGAACCTGAATGACGCACAAGATCAAATCTCTTCCGGAACCTCATTGGTTATGCAGCACATTTGAGCTTCAGGAAGAGGTTTGTTCTTGTGCGTCATTCAGGTTTGGTTGAGCTTCCGCTTGTGCTTGCTGGTCAATGTTAAAATGTGTGTAAAATTCCATCTATTCATCATAAAAAGCAACCGAGTCTCTTCAAAAAATTATGGACTAAACCGCTCGATTCATATGGATTAGTTTTCCGATCTCTTTATGAACTCTTTGAAGCGTCAAAGTGTCAGTTGCGTAGCTGTCTATGGAGGGACAGAAAGCTTCAAAGAGATCTTTATTTGTGTTCAGAAGATGAATGAAAGTCTTACGGTTTTGGAACGACATGGCGGTGAGTAATTAATGACAGAATTTTAATTTTGGGGTGAACTAACCCTTTAAATAAATGGTTGCAAAAGCGAGTACACCCTTGATTAAATTCAACAAGCGTGTAATATTCTAGTACATGTCCTCCATAACTTTAAGTATACTGCTCTGACCCTTCTTGGCATTGAGTGTACAAGTTCACAAAAACTGCTCATTTATCTTGTTTAACTCCTGGAAGATGACCTCCTTGAGTGCACTGATGTTTGATGGGGAGTATTGCTCATCTTGTAGCTACTAAATCCCCCTAAGATGCCCAGTATTGTTAAAGTCGAGTGAAATACTTGTCGACTGAAGTATTTTAACCTTTGGAGAATATAGAGTCATGTTGAAAAAGTGCTCAACAATGCAGGTAATTAGGAGAAGGTAGCATCTTCTGTTTCAAAATTTTCTATTAAATCAGACAATGGTGTGTGAATTCATGACACCATTGAGTAAGAAAAACTCCTTCAGCACTCATACATCCCTATATAAAAACTTTACTACCACCGAACTTCACTGTGGGCACCAGGCACTTCTCACGGTACTTCTTTCCTTTGCAAAGCCATACATTTTGGATGCTGTTACATCCAAAATGATTCATTTGGTCTCATGAGACCAGAGTATGGATTAGCAGAAGTTAATATGTAATTGTGCCAATAGGGTTGTTTATAGAAGAAAATGGATAAAACAACATTTAACTGAGAATTACCACTATTAGAGCATTGATTTTATGCAGACTTACTGTATGTAGGCTATGTTTCACAGTGCATGATACGTAAGTGTGGTCTCATCTCATGATCTACATATATGGACTGCACAATATATTAAACCATTTCCTGTGGTATAATGTTCTAATCCTCTCATTGTGTGAGACTCGTTCTGTCTCTTTTCTCACTCGCTGTAATGGAGTTGTTCATCTTCATTGCTTTTCAGCTCCTTATGGAGGTTCAGGCTTTCGGTAAGTGATCTCTGCTTGCTGTTTACTATCTTCTTAAACAGTGTATGTTCACATATGAAGAAGAGTTTCATTTCATCATGCCTGATCAGTACATGTGAAGCTCACCATTTAAGAAGCTTAAATGGTGATGCCATAGAAACACTGTTTGGGTTCCCCAAAGAACCTTTCAGTGAACAGTTCTTAAAAGAACACTCCACTTTTTTTGAAAATAGGCTCATTTTCCAACTCCCCTAGAGTTAAACAGTTGAGTTTTACCGTTTTCGAATCCATTCAGCCGATCTCCGGGTCTGGCGGTACCACTTTTAGCATAGCTTAGCATAGTTCATTGAATCCGATTAGACCGTTAGCTCCTTGCTTAAAACTGACCAAAGAGTTTCAATATTTTTCCTATTTAAAACTTGACTCTTATGTAGTTACATCGTGTACTAAGACCGACGCAAAATGAAAAGTTGCGATTTTCTAGGTCGATATGGCTAGGAACTATACTCTCATTCCGGCGTAATAATCAAGGAACTTTGCTGCCATACCATGGGTGCAGCAGGCGCAATGATATTACGCAGCGCCTCTCAAAAATGTCTCCATGGTTGCAAGGCACGCTCCCTGCGCAAGCAGGGGGTCACAGGCGCTGCGTAATATCATTGCGCCTGCTGCACCCATGGTACGGCAGCAAAGTTCCTTGATTATTACGCCAGAATGAGAGTATAGTTCCTAGCCATATTGACCTAGAAAATCGCAACTTTTCATTTTCCGTCGGTCTTAGTACACGATGTAACTACAGAAGAGTCAAGTTTTAAATAGGAAAAATATTGAAACTCTTTGGTAATTTTTAAGCGAGATGCTAACGGTCTAATCAGATTCAATGAACTATGCTAAGCTATGCTAAAAGTGGTACCGCCAGACCCGGAGATCGGCTGAATGGATTCGAAAACGGTAAAACTCAACTGTTTAACTCTAGGGGAGTTGGAAAATGAGCCTATTTTCAAAAAAAGTGGAGTGTTCCTTTAAAAGAACAATTTTAATAGAACCCTTTTCACTATAAAGAACCTTTTGTGCAATGGAAAGGTTCCATTATGTTGACAAATTTCAATATATGTTTAAGCATAAGGTAATAATTTAAATTAATAGCTTTTTACAGGGAAAATCAACTTCTTTAAAGCCGTCAAATGTTGTTGAATGTAAACTGTCATAGTGGTTTGAGGGCGCCACATATATCTCATCATCATATCATTCTGCAGACCCACAGCTTGCAAGACTATTGTTAGAAAGGCAGATGTTGCATGAATGTAAACTGTCATAGTGGTTTGAGGGCGCCACATATATCTCATCATCGTATCATCCTGCAGACCCACAGCTTGCAAGACTATTGTTAGAAAGGCAGATGTTGCATGAATTAAAAGCAGAATACACAACCAACCCACAACGTTCTCACTGATATCCGTTTCTCATATGTGTAATTGTTCATGTAAGCAACTCGACACAACCGTGCATTGGTGTGAAAATAGTGACTCTGGTTAGAGCAGATCAGTGGAGACAAGAAATAAAAATACACTTTAAAACTATGTATATCTATAATTGAAATCTGCCTGTGTATGGATTATTTTGTTGTTATATTTCCAAACTTTTCCAAAAGTATATTCTAGCAAAATTGTGGTATAAAAGCCTGGAAATATCATGTAAATGAGTTAAAATATATATATAATTTATTTAATGAATATAAATGTTCTAGTTTTGCCTTGATTGTTACATCAATCAACAATCATGATATTGTTTGGCAACCCAGTATGATTATTTTGTCTGTGGAGATTACATCCCTGCTCTATGTATTTTTTATTTATTAGATTCGTTAGATCTTCCTCAGGCCAAGTTGACAGCATCTGCTTCAGTTATTAATGAAACAGACACAGTTCAGCTGAGCTGTAACAATACTGAAGATCTGAAGATGGAGATGTATGTCTTTAACATATATGGAAGAGAAAGTAACTCAAAACTGAGCTCATCATGTCAGCTCTCACTAAATGGATCTGAAATCAGTATTTGGTCAGAAACTCAGAGTTCATCTGTGAGAATAACCTGTTTCTACATTGTGAAGAAGTCACAAGTTCTCGTACCATCTCCTCACTCTGATCCAGTGACAGTCCAGAGTAAGTTTTTTTAAATTCATATTCACATATTCGACCATTGTATTATAGATAGACAGAAATATAGTTATTAGCAGTTCATGGGGTTTGCACAAACAAAATGGTTAAATCAGGTTTTGTTTGTCAGGTATCAGGTCATATGGAATATTATTTTCAAACTTTATATTTCAATATTGTAACCTCACCCTGACACATTGTTGAATTCTGTCAGCAGTTTTCATATCTCTAACTTGTAAGTAATATTTTTATTTGCTTAGAAATAAAACTGTACCTGACTACATCTGAATCTACTGGTTCCTGTTGCTCAACTAGAATCATACATTTGATCTGCAGGATTTACATAAGTTGTCCACTGTATTTTAATTATAAAATTTTAATTATAACTTACATCACTACTTGTAGATCCTTATGTTATACTGTGCACTGTCACAGATTTTACATTGTATTTAAAACAACTTTGGCTATTATATTTTTCCTGTATGTTTGCTGTTTATTTTGAATGGGTTTAGCAAACCTATTGTATATTAAAGTGATATATTAAAACCACTACTAAACTGTTTTATTTTCAAACTTTAGTTTTAAATGCACCTTGTGATATTGTTGAATTCTCTGTGCAGTTTCAACAGCGACCTCTACTGGTGAAGCTCTGATAACGGCCACACAAACTTGTGAGTGACTTTTATATTTAAATTAAAACAATTACCTGACATATACCTTACACCTCAACATACAGCTTTTCATTATACTGTACATCAGAGATATTGCATTGTATTTAAAGCAACCGTGGTTATCTTTTTTGCTGTACTGTATGTTTGCTGTTCATTTTGAGTTAGTTGATCAAATGCCAGGTGGATGATGTTTATCACATTAAATTATTCTGCCCAAGCCACTTTAAATTGCCACATAGTTTTATGTTGTATTTATCTGTATTATGCTGTTAGAGATTTATTTTGAAACGTTACATTTTAAACGCACCTTGTGACGTTGTTGAATTCTCTTTTCAGTTTCAACAGCGACCTCTACTGGTGAAGCTCTGACAACGGCCACACAAACTTGTGAGTGACTTTTATATTTAAATTAAAACAATTACCTGACATATACCTTACACCTCAACATACAGCTTTTCATTATACTGTACATCAGAGATATTGCATTGTATTTAAAGCAACCGTGGTTATCTTTTTTGCTGTACTGTATGTTTGCTGTTCATTTTGAGTTAGCTGATCAAATGCCAGGTGGATGATGTTTATCACATTAAATTATTCTGCCCAAGCCACTTTAAATTGCCACATAGTTTTATGTTGTATTTATCTGTATTATGCTGTTAGAGATTTATTTTGAAACGTTCCATTTTAAAGGAACACTCCACTTTTTTTGAAAATAGGCTCATTTTCCAACTCCCCTAGAGTTAAACAGTTGAGTTTTACCGTTTTCGAATCCATTCAGCCGATCTCCGGGTCTGGCGGTACCACTTTTAGCATAGCTTAGCATAGATCATTGAATCCGATTAGACCGTTAGCATCTCGCTTAAAACTGACCAAAGAGTTTCAATATTTTTCCTATTTAAAACTTGACTCTTCTGTAGTTACATCGTGTACTAAGACCGACGCAAAATGAAAAGTTGCGATTTTCTAGGTCGATATGGCTAGGAACTATACTCTCATTCCGGCGTAATAATCAAGGAACTTTGCTGCCGTACCATGGGTGCAGCAGGCGCAATGATATTACGCAGCGCTTCTCACAAATGTCTCCATGGTTGCAAGGCATGCTACCTGCGCAAGCAGGGGGTCACAGGCGCTGCGCAATATCATTGCGCCTGCTGCACCCATGGTACGGCAGCAAAGTTCCTTGATTATTACGCCGGAATGAAAGTATAGTTCCTAGCCATATCGGCCTAGAAAATCGCAACTTTTCATTTTCCGTCGGTCTTAGTACACGATGTAACTACAGAAGAGTCAAGTTTTAAATAGGAAAAATATTGGAACTCTTTGGTCATTTTTAAGCGAGATGCTAACGGTCTAATCAGATTCAATGAACTATGCTAAGCTATGCTAAAAGTGGTACCGCCAGACCCGGAGATCGGCTGAATGGATTCGAAAAAGGTAAAACTCAACTGTTTAACTCTAGGGGAGTTGGAAAATGAGCCTATTTTCAAAAAAAGTGGAGTGTTCCTTTAAACGCACCTTCTAACGTTGTTGAATTCTCTTTTCAGTTTCAACAGCGACCTCTACCGGTGAAGCTCTGACAACGGCCACACAAACTTGTGAGTTGTTTATTTACAGTATGTGTCACAGAGAGCACAGAGAGAGCTATGTTCATGTTGCTTATTTCATCGCCTCTATATAAAAATTATTCTTTTTTTAGTGAGATCATCTTATCTAGTTAGAGGAAGTTTTTCAGGTCAGGTATTTTCAAACTTTGTATTTCAATATTGTAACTTCAACCTGACAATTTTGTCATTTTGAGTGGGATTCTGCTCAGGTACCGTTTTAATTTTCCTCATAGTTTTATGTTATATTATTGTATGATACTTTAATATTAATACCTTTACTAAATAGAGTTGTATTTCAAAATTTTCCATTTTAAAAACCTTGTGTTGTTGTTGAAGTCTCTGCAGTTTCTACAGCGACCTCTACAGGCGAAGCTCTGACAAAGGTCACAGAAACTGGTGAGTGACGTTTATTTTTACCTGAGTAACATGAAGCAATTCAGGTTCAGTAAGAGCTCTTGTTCTGTGAGTTTTAGAAGCTTCTGTTTTCCATGTCAACTAGTTGTCAAAGCCTCAACTCCTGGTAAAACTGCTGTTATTGAAACACCAAAACCAAGTGAGTATTACTAGTTATCTGAATTATTAATCAGTCAATACCAACTGAAAACTTTGCAAATGGTGATCAATCAATCTGATTTCTTGGTGACACAAAGAAACATGGCTCATCATGGCACTGGCGGCCACCGGCGGGGGAGTTTTCCTGTCTGCACTGATGGGCATCTGTCTGTTCTGCATCAGTAAGTTTAGTGAACCACATGCATTCATATACTAACTATTACAAGTATCCAGTTAACACCACACATATTAATACACTGCATTTCACTAGGTGAGAAACTAAGGAGGAAGAGGTGAGACTTTTCTAGTTCACTTCATATAGATGTGTTATTTAAGTGCTTTATTTGTTTGAAACAGGAAGTCAAATTTCTATTTTTATTATGTTTAGTCTTATGATCGCTTCTGTAGCAGCCATTTCCCAGAACCCAGGTCAGTCATTATCTCCTACACCAATGATGTGCTGCAGCTTTTTGCAAAATGTTCATGCAAAACATTTTAATGTTTCATGATGTTCATACAAAAGTTAAAAATTAAGATTGTCATGCTTCATGTAAAAGTGTCAGAATGGCGCACTGTCAAATTAAGGCTAATGTTTATTTTATTTCCAAAGTGTCAGATGATATTGATGACAACAAGGAACTTTCTAAAGAAAGTGAGGTGAGCAGAGATCTGTTTGAATATAGAACATACACAATATAGAATACATTTATGATTCAGTGATTGTAATGTTTTTTTTTCAGGATGCCGTGTACTGCACCATCCCTCATGATTCTGACACTCATGAGTTAGACAGTCTGGCACACATGCCAAATCATCCTCTGACAATTTAATTCATTGTTCAGTATGTCAAACAAGTTAAACTTATTGTCATTTCAGGAGGATCTGATCTCTTTTAACTTTTTTATTCTTTTTTTACTCTTTCAAATCATCAAGATGCAAAGTGATGTCAGATATTGTTTGTCTGTTAAGATGCATGAACATTTTAACTTCTGTTTCCTTCTGATCATCACTGCTGTACAATAAGAACAATAAATACAAATCTGTGCACTGTATGTATTCAGCTGTTTTAATAAATTATTAAATTCTGTTATATATAATATGAAAAACACTAATAAGAAGATTTATTAGTCAGAGAATGTATAGTTTTAGTCTATAACTCTACCAGTATGGTTGTCATTAGACTCATTGAACATTATAAAACTATTACATTAGAAATTCTTGAGACTTATGCACACTCTATGATGCGTTACATTGCCCATGGCTATAAGTGTAGTATTTTTATCTACACTTTCATCAACGTAAAACTGCTCAGTACATTAAATGGTTTCCTGTGGTCTAGTGTGCTACTTCCTAATTCACCCATTGTGTGAGCCTCGTTCTGTCTCTTTTCTCACACTCGCTGTAATGGAGTTGCTTTTCAGCTTCTTATGGAGGTTCAGTCTTACAGTAAGTGATCTCTGTTGTTTAATGTCTTTGTAAATATGTCCACATTTATAGTGAACAAAGTTTTATTGGCTAAAATATTTCAGCATGTCTGATATGTGTGAAGTTTTAATATGAACATACAAACATGAGTTACAACCTACCTGATATTTGTTTTACCGTAAAGTATTACTGTATACATCAGCAATAATCAGCAGATGTCTTTTTCCATTTTTCAACCAAAAATATGTGATTAAGTTTGGAATATTATTGTACATTGTCAATAATCTTAAACATTGTCAATGTAATGTAGTGATTGATCTGTTTTGGCTTGTTTCAGAATCTCCTGCTGTAAAAGTATCTCCAGATGTCATAAGAGAGTCCAGGTCAGTGAAGATGATCTGTGAGACTCCAGCAGATGTTCCAGTTAAACAGTGTTATTTCTATATAAACAGAGAACAAGAGAAGAATATAAAAGTCAGTCCATCATGTGAGCTCAATCTCACTGGTGCTGAAGTGCTCAGATGGGCAGCTGTAAAATCACCTGCATCAGTCAACATTAACTGCTTCTACCTAATACATGAGCACGGGATTGATAAACCATCATCTCATTCTCCTGCTGCCACTGTGACGGTACTAGGTGAGATATTTCACTGCTGTTCTTGTTTGGAAAATGTTAATGCAATTTTTTTTTAATTAATTAAGTATGGATTATTTGACTTAAACAGGTTCACTTCAGAAACCCTTCATCAGTGTTAGTGATGATGATGTCCTGATCATCATATCATGTGAAATACCACTTTCAGTCAGAGCTGATTTCACCTGTAGTCTCTACACTGAGGATGGTCTTCTGTACAGAAGAGTCTCTCAGAAGAGACAGTCTGGAGATCATTATTGTGTGTTTTATGTAACTCCTGGTGAACTCTTGACACGAATAGTGAACAGACAGCTGAGCTGTGATTATTCACTCAACACTGAACCTGAGATCAGATCACCGCGCAGTGAAACATACACCATCAGAGGTGAGGACTTTTCATGCATTATAAGCAATATTTATATTATAAGAGTAAACAAAACAATTTAATATTACTGTATTTGTAAAATGCAGAGGTAAAACATGTCCAAATGTGGTTAACATATCAGACAATGGCAAAACTGTAAATACATTTTTATATTTTATATATTAACAAATACATTTTAAAATTGAAATATTCAGGCCTGCAAAAAGTCATGCAGATGAGTAAAAATGTATGCATTGAATAAACATTCTAAAAAAACTATTTAGTCATCTGGATATGTGAGAGCTTAGAGTGACATTTACTTGCAAGGTCAAATGTGAAAGTCATTTGTAAATCTGTCCAAATATTTCTGTAATTATCCAATAATCTAAGAATCATGAATGACTGGGAAGATCATGGAAAAGTCATGGAAATTCATTAGTCAAATATTTGTGAATCCTGAATATACCAATGAGACTGTTTGGGCCAATGAGGTTTCTCTACCCAGCTATTTTTAAAAGCAGAACCCAAGCAATTGAAATGTCTCATTTCTTTTTGATCACTTCTCAGTCTTTTTCTTTTTTGGCTCATTAGTTCTTCCTCAGGCCAAGTTAACAGCATCTGCTTCAGTTATTATGGAAACAGACACAGTTCAGCTGAGCTGTGACAATACTGAAGATCTGAAGATGGAGATGTGTGTCTTTAACATATATGGAAGAGACAGTAACTCAAAACTGAGCTCATCATGTCAGCTCTCACTCACTGGATCTCAGATCAGTATTTGGTCAGGAGGTCAAAGTTCATCTGTGAGAATAACCTGTTTCTACACTGTGAAGAAGTCACAAGTTCAAAAATCATCTCCTTACTCTGATCCAGTGACAGTAACAATCCAGAGTAAGTTTTTTTTTTTGATGCATATGTTGAAATAACTGATCTATATACAACAGTAAAACATAATCACTTTTCTCAAAATCAAATTACTTTACATCTACTTTTATTTGTCCAATAAGTGATAGACTCTACTGGTCAAACCTTGACAACTGCCACAAAAACAAGTGAGTAATCTTATGTCTCAATATACCTGTAGAGGATCCTCATAGAATGTTTCTGATATTATTGTGTTATATTGTATGTTATGCTGTAGTATTAATACTAGTACTACTGTATTTAGAGTTTTATTTCCAAACTAAATGCATCATGTGACATTGTTGAATTCTCTTTGCAGCTTCAACAGCGACCTCTACTGGTAAAACTTTGACAGACAAAACAACTTGTGAGTGAAGATTATTTTGAAAATAAAACATACTTGACAAACACACAGGCATTTTCTCATTTCAATTTAAATTGCTTCAATGTGAAAATTATTTTTTCTTAGTTTATTGCACAGCTTTCTTATGTGACTATGATTATTCAGTCACAGGATTTAGCAGTAAAATATTGTTATACAGTATAATTACAGGTAAACTCTAATTGACAATTGTCTCTGGGAACTGATTTTAGGCTAATAGTTTCATATCTCTCATATCTGATCACACACTGTTGATTCTATGAGCTGTTTTCACACCAGCTTCTGCTCCTGAAACCACCAGAGAGACACAAACATGTAAGTGTGTTTTTGCTTTGTTGATAAGAGAATATTGTGTTAAATAAGAAGAATCCTTTCCTGACATTGAGAACATCTAGAAACACTGATGTCTGTAATCATGATGCAGTATTTCAGTTTTTTATTCTAATATGATTTCATCTGAGATCTTTTCTGTTTCAGCTGTTCCTCCTTCTGATCACATTCACTCTGAAGGCTGTTCATTCACTCACAACACAAAACTGATATTCTGAATATAAAACAAACTTTGACATTTCCCCCTTTCATGATTATAGGATTTGGCATGTTAATTTAAAATGAATTTAATAAAAAAAATCAACACATAATATATATCTTTTTTAATTTAATAAAATTATTTTTTAATAGGCCTAAAAATAATTGCAGGGGTGGGGGTGTAGAGGTTTTCCTTCTTTTTGTCTTTAGCTGATCACATGCTTTTATAATGATTATCACATTAAATGATTATGCCCAGCTTACTTTACAGTTTTTAATATATTTATATTGTATTATTGTATGTTATACTGTGTAAATAGCACAACCGAACAGAGGTTTATTCAAATACACCATGTGACATTGTTGAATTCTCTTCGCAGTTTCAACAGCGACCTCTACTGGTGAAACTTTCGCAACCAAAAAATGTTGTGAGTGAAGTTTATTTTGAAAATAAAACACACTTGACAAGCACACAGAGGCATTTTCTCATTTCACTTTAAATTGCTTCAATGTGAAAATTATTCTTACTTATTGCACAGCTTTCTTATGTGACTATGATTATTCAGTCACAGGATTTAGCAGTAAAATATTGTTATACAGTATAATTACAGCTAAACTGTATAATTGACCATTGTCTCTGGCAACAATTTTAGGCTAATAGTTTCATATCTCTCATATCTGATCACACACTGTTGATTCTATGAGCTGTTTTCACACCAGCTTCTGCTCCTGAAACCACCAGAGAGACACAAACATGTAAGTGTGTTTTTGCTTTGTTGATAAGAGAATATTAAATTTGTATTATCATATTACCCCTGTCTTGGAGTCTTTGCACTGGCTCGCTGTCAGGTACTGTATTGATTTTAAAGTCCTCATGTTAACATATAAGGCTTTGCATGATCTGGCTCCTCAGTACTTGACTGATCTTTTAATGCCTTACACACCATGTCGAAATCTGCGTTCCTCTCAGAGTGGTCTCTTAGTTGTTCCTAAGACACGGCTTCGCTCTAGGGGTGATAGAGCATTTTCTTCTTATGCTTCTAAGCTTTGGAACTCTCTCCCAGCTGACATCAGGGAAGCAAATACATTAGTGACTTTTAAATCTCTTCTCAAAACATTCTATTTTAGGAATGCTTTTACTTGATTAATCATTTTATTTTTTGCATTTCTTTGTTGTATATCTTTTGTATTTAAAGTGTGTTGTTTTCTCTTATATTTTCTTGTAAAGCGCTTTGAGAAAGACACTTTTAAAGGCGCTATATAAAATAAATGTATTATTATTATTATTATTATTATTATTAAATGTTAAATAAGAAGAATCCTTTTCCTGACAGCGAGATCATGTAGAAACACTGATGTCTATCATCATGATGCAGTACTTCAGTTTTTTATTCTAATATGATTTCATCATCATCTTTTCTGTTTCAGCTGCTCCTACTGATCACATTCACTCTGAAGGTTCTTCATTCACTCACAACACAAAACTGATGTTCTGAATATCTGTAAAAACTAAAACAAACATTGAAATTTCCTCCTTTCATGGTCATATGATGTGGCATGTTAATTTAAAATGAATTTAATAAATCTGCACATCATATATCTGATATAGATATAAACATGGATTAAATCCTCATTTTTTCTTTTGACAGACTTGTGGCTTGTGGCAGAGAAAACCAGCACTACTGCTGGTTTTCTCTGGTGTTGGTTTATTTCTGTCTGGACTCATGGGATTCATCTGTCTCTGCCACTTTGACAGTAAGTTTAGTTATGCATAAACTGAGCTCCATGATATAGAAACATGATAATAAAGTGTGTATCTGTGCAGGTTCTGATGATGTTCTCACAGAGGTGAACTACAGCTCCTGCCAGGTGGAAACAACATCTCTGTTAACTTCCTCTGTGTGCTCCTCAAAACATGAATGAACCGCTTCATTTCTTCACTTGGTGCACCTCTAAAGAGAAAAAAATGATTTGTACAGAAAGTACAAATGATAGTATTTTTATTGAATTCATGTACTGATCAGCAGGCCAAGACAAGGTTTTATCCCACATTTTGATTTTGGGCGAAAATAAAGATTTTTGTATTGGTAAAATATGTTAAATGTAGCTGAAAGCATCTTCAAGTCATCTGTAGAGTTCAGTGATGCAGATTCACTGACAGATTTAAAGCATCAAACATATCAAATCAAAATTTTTTAATGAACAATTGAGTGTTAACAGTAAAGTTGCATTTTAACTGCAGCATGTTATAAACAACTTCACAAAATTAGCATAGTGTCCTACTTGTTCAGTTTGTATTCACTGAAAAAGTTTGTAAAGAGACTGTAAAAATGCTATGTTAATTGGTTAACATTAAGTTCCCTTACTATATATGGGAAAAATATAATAGATCTAACCTGCATTACATTCATGTAATTTTATAGTAAAATATTGTTAAATGTACAATTTTTGGAAGTAAAAAAGAACAAATCATCTTATAATTTACAGTGAATAGCCATAAACTGACATTCCCTGTGTGACACTTCACATTTGATGTTTTTTAATTTTAATAATTATGTTTCTTCTTAGTTTTTTTGTTATCAGTTATGTACATCAGAGTTTTATGTTACATCTTATGTTGTTTAATTTTTATTGCATTGATTTGGTGTCACATGTACATGACACTGCGTTCACCTTCTATATATTAGTATTGACCTCAGCTTGTGGAAAAGCGTGGCCTTGCTAACTCAGCAGAAAAGAGCTGTTGGATTTACTGCTTTAAAATGTGTGTGATTTTTTTTTTTTTTTTTTTCCTTTTTTGTATATTCTGTAAATATGTTTACATCTACTGCATTTTTACAGAATTATGGCAAACACAGCTTTGTAATAATGGCAGGATCACAGTGTTATTTTCTGTTAAACAACTGTTCAGTGAGCAACTGAACTGAACTGATCTGAACTTTGTGTAACATTTTAGTCTAAAGATGAAGAGGACAAGGTAAATCAATAACAACATTATTGTGTTAATATGATAACACAAACAAAACAGCGTGCAATGCACAAACAGTACCAGACAATGAACTGAGGAAACTGAAGGGCTTAAATACAAATGGTGATGAACTCAAATACAGATAGGTGTGCTAATTAAGTGAATATCCATGGCGACTGGCGGGAAAAAAGAACACAGGAAACGGGTTACTAAGTGAAACAAACTAAAAGTCCATGAAAACGAAAGTAAAACAGACAGAATGTGACAGTCTGCTGCTTTCAAAGAATAAACATGTACCTGATAAAGTGACCACTGAGTGAATAATGTATTGCACATTATTAATTTTGATATTATAATCTAGTCTTTCTTAAAGTCTATTAATGGTTCAGTTATTTTTGGCACATTTAAATGTTACTTTTACAAAACTACCTTTCGTCTTTCTGAGTCTGTGAGTCTACAAAAAATGTTACTTGTGGCCCAGATCTGCTGTACATGTGGTCACATGATGTACGTTCATCTTCATAGAACTGACTGCACAATCATTCGTTTCCTGTGGTCTACTTCCTAATTCACCCATTGTGTGAGTCTCGTCTCTTTTCTGACTCTTGCTGTAATGGAGTTGTTCATCTTCATCGCTTTTCAGCTTCTTATGGAGGTTCAGTCTTACAGTAATTGATCTCCGCTGTTTAATGTTGATTAAATACTGTATGGCCAAAAAAGTTTAATTTTCTAAAATATTTCAGCATGTGTGATCAGTATGTTTATGTTTCAGTAGAGCAAACATGAACCTACAACCTCTGCAGTGTATTTAAAATGTATAAAACCGATTGCAATTACCCGATTAAGCTAATATTTGGGTAACTAAAAATAAGAATAGCCTGTCTAAATTAATTGGACATGTTCATGTAAATGACTTATTTGGAAAATCCACTGCAGTATTTACATCTGCACATGTTCATATGAAAGTAATTCTGGGTGTTACCAGAAATTGAGAAAAGTGCAGCTATCGAAAATATACATTTAAAAAAAAAAGTAGGGAGAAAAAAGGATAATTTTTCCCATAAATTTTACATGTTACTATACATTGTGTAGTTTTGTGCTGTTGTAAAGACATTAATGAGTTTAAGGCCTGGTTTCACAGACAGGGTTTAGATTAAGTCAGGAGTAGGCTTTAGTTAAATTAAATTACAGTTCCGTAGAAAGAAACATTACTGGTTTGAATCTTGAGACAAAACAATGGTACTGGCATATTTTAAGATATGTCAGTGCAAGTTGCTTTCAGTTAAAAAAGCTCAAACATGCATTTTAGTCTGGGACTAGCTTAAGCCATGTCTGTGAAACCAGCCATTAATTTGTTTAAAGGTTAAACCAAAACATGGACCATAGTTGAAAAATGATGCATGTTCTGTAAACATGGTCTGTTAGGAGATGTAATGATTAATTGATCTGTTTTTGGTTGTTTCAGAATCTCCTGCCTTAAAAGTATCTCCAGATGTCATAAGTGAGTCCAGCTCAGTGAAGATGACCTGTGAGCACCCAGGTGTTAAAGTGGATCTGTGTTATTTCTACATAAACAGAGATGAGAAGAATATAAAATCTAACTGGTCGTGTGAGCTCAATCTCACTGGTGCTGAAGTGCTCAGATGGGCAGCTGTAAAATCACCTGCATCAGTCAACATTAACTGCTACTACAAAACAGCTGAGCATGGGACTAATAAACCATCTCATTCTCCTGCTGTCACAGTGACGGTTCAAGGTGAGATGCTCACTGCTGTTCTTCTGCGTTAGAAACTGTTATTGCAGTGTTTTTAGTAACTATGGATCATTTCACTTCAAACAGATTCACTTGAGAAACCCACCATCAGTGTTAGTGTGTTACAGGTGCTGGTTGCTGAATAGACGAGGCAAACACGGACTTCCACAATAACGGGTATTTTAATCAACGAAGGAGAGAAACAACCATTACACACTTTAAACAACAAGATCAGACAAGGAGTGCAGGGAGTGAGTCCATTATAAAGGGAGTGCAGATGATCAAATCCAGGTGCAGGTGATGAGTGATGATGGGGAGATGACGAGGAAGTGAGTGCAGGTGTGGAAACAGGAGGATCATGGGAAATGGAGTCCGGGAACGAAGGGAACTGTGACATTACCTCCCCCTCCCGGTAGGCGCGGCCTCGCGCCATAGATGGAACAACCGGGGAGGGGGGGGGGCACCCTGGAGACCTTCACGCAGGTGCAGGGAGAGGAGCAGATGGGAACGGAGGTCTCCAGGGCGGATCTAGGAGTTCAGGCGGCCATGGCGGGTCTGGCCAAGAAAATTTTGGGGTGGGGGCCATGTACCCGTGGGTGGGGGACTCATGGGCGGGGTTTCAGGGTCTGGAGCCTGGGAAGGCCATGGCGGGTCTGGAGCCTGGGAAGGCCATGGCGGGTCTGGAGTCCCATGAGTGCCATGGCGGGTCTGGAGTCCCATGAGTGCCATGGCGGGTCTGGAGTCCCATGAGTGCCATGGCGGGTCTGGAGTCCCATGAGTGCCATGGCGGGTCTGGAGTCCCATGAGTGCCATGGCGGGTCTGGAGTCCCATGAGTGCCATGGCGGGTCTGGAGTCCCATGAGTGCCATGGCGGGTCTGGAGTCCCATGAGTGCCATGGCGGGTCTGGACATGGCCCCCACCCCAAAATTTTCTTGGGAGTTTCAGCGGTGGTAGAAAGGGGCCTGTGGGCTGGAACTCGCTGGAGGGCTGGAGAGGGCTGGAGAGGGCTTGAAGGCCGGAGAGGGCTCGTCGAGGGCCGGAGAGGCGAGCTTGCAGGTTGTTAGAGCGGGCTTGTCAAAGGCCGGAGCGGGCTCGTGGAGAATAAGAGCGGGCTCGTGGAGAATAAGAGCGGGCTCGTGGAGAATAAGAGCGGGCTCGTGGATGCTTGGAAAGGGTTCGTGGATGCTTGGAGCGGGCTCACAAGCTGGAGTGGGCTCTCGGGATGGAGCGGTCACTGGACTGGTGGCGGACTTCAGCGCTGACCACACTGATTTCATCATAGGGTCCGACACCTTGGCTCCCAGGTCAGCGCTGTTGGAGACCCACTTCCTACCCCGGGGAAACACTGGCGGCCAAGAATGGACAGGACCGTTGAAGCGGTATGTGCAGGGATCCGGGGTGAGGTGAGCTGGCGAGGCCTGGTTAGCTTCTGATGGGGCTGGACAAGGAGGACGCTTATTCTCTTTAACTTCATCCATTTCAAAATTAGAACCATTTAAAAAGAGAATCAGATTTATAGACTCGACCAGAGGGAAATAACAGGCAGGTTCGCTATAGCGAATAATGTCCTTATCCAGTCCCATCAGAAAAACAGCATTGAGGGAGGCATCAGGCCAACCCACCAGATAGGAAATCTCCAGAAACTCCTCCACATACCTCTCCAACGGCCTGCCCTTCTGCCGCAGTCGGCATAGCCGGTCCTCAGCCTGGAGAGTCGTTGGGGGTACGGGGACCAGGAAAATGCCCATAGATCTTGTGGAAGTCCAACGGTTTCGGTCTGATCTTCTGTTACGGGTGCTGGTTGCTGAATAGACAAGGCAAACACAGACTTCCACAATAACGGGTATTTTAATCAACAAAGGAGAGAAACAACCATTACACACTTTAAACAACAATAAGATCAGACAAGGAGTGCAGGGAGTGAGTCCATTATAAAGGGAGTGCAGATGATCAAATCCAGGTGCAGGTGATGAGTGATGATGGGGAGATGACGAGGAAGTGAGTGCAGGTGTGGAAACAGGAGGATCATGGGAAATGGAGTCCGGGAACGAAGGGAACTGTGACATAGTGATGTCACACCTATAGGGCACTTCTGGATGGATATTTACAAAGACCCTTTTAATCGGCTGTATAATGCAACACAGAAAGGACAAATATACTAAATATAGGAAAGAGTTGAGTATGGGTGATCATAATCCCTGTGGTGTTGAGACTCATTCACTGTGGGTCTGTGTCAGACTATGAAGTCAGAAACAACATATTGAAGCTGATTCTATATCAGTTGTGGACAGTGTGAATCAGTAGATAGTGGTCTACAGACAAACACTTAACCACAGCGTGACTTTGGCAAGTGAATAACCTGATACATTTAGGCAGTAAGGAGGAGTCACAAGCTGATCATGTGATCAAAGTTGAGATGTCAGAGAGCCAGAATATGTCTGACAAATCTATAGAAGCTTATTGGGTCATTCTTTTCTGCAGCACCTTTTGAACTCTGAGACTACGCAAATGAATACCTGTTAATGTTAAATAAATAAATGTTGAAGTCAAAAGTATTTCAATTAAAATATATCTTTCAAAAATATGCTTATTTATTTATTCTGAATTGATTAATTATGATTTTTAAATCATGGCAATACAATGAACAGGATGAAAATAAAGAGCACTTGCTCAGTGAGTGATTGACAGCTTACATGAGTGTCAACCAACCTTTGAAACATTAATATTATTATACAGATGATTGTATTTTGTTGAACCAATACCACAAAACATCACAGAAATCATCAAATCAATTGCTAATACTGATGTTTGTGCAGTCGTTTTCCTGCCAAAAATCACACATTACAAAAGGACTTACAGGATTAAAGTTCATATATTCTTCCTCAAAAAGAGTTAAAGTGACTGTGTAAAATTAATGTTGGATTCAAATGTCAGGTTCAAAAATATAGCTCCGATTCATTTAAAGTTTATTCATACTTCTGTAACTCATAGTTTTAGCCTTTGAAGGTAAGCACAGAGAATTCAACAAAGACTAGTGTCATGATTGTGCTGCTTTTTTTTAACATGGTTACTAATTGCTTATGAATTATGTGTATATTCAAAAATTCTATTTTAATACTATAACTACACGCTGTGGCACTATGTTTTTTTTTCTGCAGTTTCAATGGCAACCTCTATTAGTATTACATTGTAATTACTCAGATAAGTATTGAGTAATATTAATTAACTACATCTCCTTACAATGAAGTTAAGGTTAGTGTTTGGTTTAGGGTTTGAGTACTTGTAATTATGCATAATTTACTGTCATTACTACATGTAGTAACGTGTAACTACATCATCTTAAAATGAAAGTGTTACCAAGCACTGCTGTTTATATCCATCATGTGTGATTTCATTTGAGTTCTTTCAGTTTCTGTTTCAGCAGTTTCTAGTGTTCACACTTCAACAGCTGATCCTAAAGATCATCAACACACACCACTACACAGAGGTTTTATTCTCAATCATTTTCCTCCATATTTGAAATGATTTGACTATTGCATTCTCTTTCAGATCTCTGTAGAACATTTACTTCTTTCCATGTACACAACAAACATAAAACAAATCTACAATCACATCAATTGTCAGGTGGACTGATGTATCTAAAGCACTCATATTAATCATCATAATGCACATAAACATGTATTAAAGTGTTGGTTTTGTTTTGACACAGAAACATGGTTTATAGTTCTGGTTTCCACTGGTGCTGGTGTCATTTTGACTGGATTCATCTGTCTGTGTCGGTTTGCAAGTAAGTAAAGTTTATAATTGTTCACTCCATGCTGTTCAATACAGAAATTATCATGTGAATTTATCATTAAAACAACAAAATGCTGTACAGGAGTAAAAACTGAACATAATGCAGTAGCTCATTGTTTTCTAGGTGAAAAAAGAAGAAAACTGTAAGTTTTATTTTTTATTTATTTTTTGGTTTTAGTTTCAGTTTTAGTTAACTATAATAACCCTGATTGTAGTCTATGAGCTGTATGTGCAAATGTTTATCACCTTATCTGATATATGCATACATGAAAAGACGCCATAAAGATCAATATTTGATTCTTAGCAATAAAATGAGATCAATATCATCAGATGTTCCCAGTCAAGGAATTGGTATGTTGAGTATCTTTGTAATTAATCTTTAAAATAATAAAGTAATAAATATTTATAATACCATAACGAGTAAAAATGGCTGAAATGGACATGACCTTAATTATTTTTTATGTTTTTTTTTAGAGTTCTGGACCTGCAGAGACATATTCTCTGATCACTTCAGTACCAGCCACATCTCAGCCCATATCTGTGGGTAAGAGAACATTAATCTCAGATAGCGTGAAGCTTAGTAACAGATGTCACCAAGAAAGTTAAATAAAACTGCTGAGTTAAAAACACCATATAGTGACCTCAGCTTCTAAGAAACTGGTACCATTTCCTCTTTCAAGTCTTCAGCAGATCAGCATTATTAGGCACATCTTCTCTTAGAGGAACAGTTCACACCAAAATTAGCTATTTTACATAATGTTTACACTGTACAATGAAAGAAGCAGTGATGAGAGGCTGTATTGCTTCTAAAATGACAAGTTTCAATCTTTAGGAGAAGCCATTTCACATTTGTCCTCTTGTTTAGGATGGTTTTCTATTGACTCTGTTTGACCCTCTTCATCATGCTGTTCCTCCAAAGGCCTCGAACACCCAAATTCCCATCAGGACAACACACCAGATCCCACAGCGACTTCCTCTTTCATTATGTCTGAAAATTCAGTTTACCAGCCCTCAGGTAGGTTTTTTCATTAAAATGGTCATATCATGATGAATCAAATTGTTCTCGTTTTTTTACTATGAAAACATGCTGTGGTTTCACAACTCAAAACTTCCTCACTAGTCCAAATACAGCATTTCTGATGCACACATATAAGCATTGAGAAACTTGACCCACCCACGATTAGCTCACACAGAGGAAGTGGAACAAATACTAAATTCATCCTAACTGTTGCACAATCAGTCTGAGAAGAGAAGATTCTGCTGTGCAAAGTGCCAAAGCTTAAAATACATTAAAGCTTTGTGACAGAGAGCTTGTTCATTCATGGTCAAAACATGTTCTTTAAAGTGCTATGATGCTTCTGCTTTACAGAAGATTTGGTCAATACTCAACAGAAAGAGGGAAATACAGCGGAAAATGAGGTAATATGTGAACAGTCACACCCCAAACCCACATAACCAAATGAGACGTCCATCATGAACAGAATACAATCACATTTATCTTGTCTGTCTTTATTTCTTTTCCCTCCAGAATGTTTACCACCTGTACTGCTCGATTCCTGACAAACCAGTTCAGTCAAACGCAGCAGATCAAATCTATAGTTTGGTGCACTGATGAGCCTCAAGTCTTGTTTCATTATGTACATTCATTATAAATAAAATATCTTTACTTGCAGACAAATAGGTTTTTATTTTCATCATTTAGTGTTTGATGTGTAGTGCATTGTGACCTCTGTGACCACACAGAAGATTTTCTCTATAGGTTTTCTCTAGCTCAATACTGCCTTGTAAGAAGTGCTTGGGATTCAATAAGCTGAACTAAAAAATATAATGATGAATGAAAAAATGTTTTTGCGCAAACATAATTTAAATATATTTCTAAAGAAAATTAATGTCTGCCGAGTGTTTTATAATGGATGCTGGCTGAAGAAGTGTGTTTTGGAGAAGTTTCCAAGGGTCATTGGTGTTTACTTCCCACAGGATTTTGTAAGACTTTGAGGGGTGGACCTCTGTCCCTGTTGGAGGGCATGTCCAATCTGGTGCTTTTCAACACTGTGGTTAAACCTGGGTTATAGTCTTTCTAAACCCCTGCTCCGTAGGGCTAGCACAGTTTTTGTAGTGTTAACCCAGCATTGCGGTGCCAAACTTGTGCTTTGTGAAACAATGTAGCGTTAGAATGTTACAGCTAGAGCCAGTGGGTGGAGCTTGACATCCAGCCACACCCTAACCATAACCCTATCCCTAAACCTTACTACGTCAAGCTCCACCAATATTACATCCAGAGAGGTGGAGCTGGAGCTGGACGTCATTTGCAGTGAACGCCACTTGTCATATTCACATGCTTTAGACAGTCACAGAAACACTGCGTGGTCTATAAACAGTAGTTTCAGGATTTTTGGGAAAACGTGACATTGGGAGTGATGAAGAGACATTTCATTCTTACCTTTATAGTCTGGAAGGTCCATTCAGGATAAACTTGGAACACGTTCATCCAATCAGTGACTCTGACACCGCAGATAAGGATGTTGACCCAGTGTTTAGAAATATACAGTGTGAAGCAAGATAACCCAGGATTCCGTTTACCCAGAATGACCCAGTGTTAACTATGAAGTGTGAAAAGCCCTTCAGAGAGCAAAATTTATGGCTCCAACCCCTTTTTCAGTGAGAGTAAAAAGTCTTTGCATTGATTTAAGAACCGGCACCATTTTGGTGGAAAATGGATAACAGAGAACAGTTGATAAAACATGGATTAAAACTTTTAAATGTTAAATGTTTATTTCTAAAATGTTTGTTAAACAAGATTAAATGTAGGTGATATTGTATACATAAAAAACCTAAAATATGCTGTATTTAGAACTGTATTCGTTCAAAGGATGCATCGTCTAAACAAGTGTAGTGTACTTTACAATGTTTTTAAAGAATTTAAGTTAATCAGGAAACATTAACAAATGTATGAGGTAAAAACAAGCTAGTATTCCTGTAAAAATAAAATAGCATAAATGAACCCATTATGCTGCGGTAAATGAACCACAGAACATGCAAGGTTTAGATAAACCATGGTTGGGTTTGTCCATATTGGCCCATGTGTGGGTTGCAAAACAACCCAAATTGGGTTATTTCAACACAATGGTTTTAGAGTGTACACTAATCTACATAAAACTGATCAGTGCATAAAATGGTTCCGATGCGCTGCTTCCTAATTCACCTATTGTGAGTCTCATTTTGTCACTTTTCTCACTCTCGCTGTAATGGAGTTGTTCATCTTCATCGCTTTTCAGCTTCTTATGAAGTTTCAGTCTTACAGTAAGTGATCTCTGCTGTTGAATGTCTTCTTAAATACTGTATGTTAACATTTGTACTCATCTTTTTGATACATATTCTTAAACCTGTGAAGCATGTAAAGGTCTTATTTGAATTAAAGCCTCAACAAGAATATGCTTTAATTATCTCATTTCAGTTTCCAATTTAAAGGGCTCATGAACTGCGTTGTTTTGTTTTATAAAGTTTCCTGGGGTGCACTTATAATGTTAGTATGCTTTTACATCCAAAATTGTCATAATTTAGAAATCAAAGGCATTTTTTCTACCCTGATTTGAGCACTCTTATTTGAACGCTCTGTTTTAAGGGGCGTGTCTGCTGTGAGACTTCAGTGTAAATGCCCACTGCTGTGATTGGCTAACATCTTTCCATTTGAAATAGCTAAGTATTACTCTCTCGAAAACTTTTAGCATGTTTTTACTATTATAGCTCTCAAACTTTTCAATAATTGTGAAAAGTGTTGATTATAGCATTACATTTAGATCTATGGCATTATATTTAGATTGTGTCATGAAAGGTTGCAGTGGTGAACAGTGGTGAATGTTGTTGAGCGCATGAAAGCAGGGATCTCGTCATTGCAACCCAATTTTGAATGCTTTCATCATAACTAACAGTGCAAACACGATGTAACTAAGAGACTCGTTGAATAAAACAGGAGTTTTGGCGTGTGTCCAGAACTCAGTCACTGATAAACTCACGCTGTTTGATTGACAGCTCCAGCGATTGTAAAGGGAGCGTTCTTTCACTTTCTATATTTAATTTAATCACAGTTTAAATAACAGATCATTTTCATACTACTAAGAGAAACAACGTGAAGTTGACCATTTAGTCACTGGTTTGAATTACTGACACATAGACGAACATCTGACTGTACATGAATCATTATATCAGATCGCATTACTGTCAAGTCCATATCGTAAAAGTCTGTTTGCAAAGCCTGCACCGAAATGCGATTGATTTACCAAAGAATCCACAGTGAAATGTACAGAACAGAAATAAATAAAGCTCAACTTAGACATTCACATTGTTGAAAATAAATAACTATATTCCTAGCATTAGGATCCTTCGAAAGGTAATGTTATTTTGAGTCTTGTATCGCTCTTCTCTCCTCGTCATCTCACTAACATGCCAGTGGGCGGGACTAACATTGCAATGATGAAGTAGGCGTTGATATCTTCTGTGGAGGCGGGGTTTCACCTATGTATGTCATAGATAGGCACAATCCAGGATCAGTCGTTCAATAGGCCTGGTGTCAATAAAAGCTTTTATTGGATTAACAAGAAAGTTTTCAGTTCTGAAACTTACAGGATATTCTTATAGTATGATGACCTCTTATATATCAAAAGCTCAAGGAAAAGCTGAATTCTCAATTCATGATACCTTTAAGCTGCACCCTTTCCTGCACTCTTTGTTCAGTCGCTGTTGTTTAATGTGTTTGCTTTACCTGTCTGCCTGTTTTTGGAGTTATAATATTGGAACCTGGTTCTTCTGTCTTCATCGGTCTGCCTGCATACACCGTGACACAAACAGGTTAAATTTTTAAATTAAATTTTTAGCCCAACGGTTGAGGATGTCTATATTTGACCCAAATTTAGGTTGAAACAATCCAGCATTTTTTAGAGTGTACTTTTACAAAACTACCTTTTGTCTTTCCCAGTCTGTGAGCTTATAAACAAAATGTTACATTTGCCCCAGATCTGCTGTACATGTGGTCACATGATGTACGTTCATATTCATATAACTGACTGCACAAAGTATTAAATGTTTCCTGTGGTCTACTGTGTTACTTCCTAATTCACCCATTGTGTGAGTCTCGTCTCTTTTCTCACACTTGCTGTAATGGAGTTGTTCATCTTCATTGCTTTTCAGCTTCTTATGGAGGTTCAGTCTTACAGTAAGTGATCTCTGCTGTTTATTGTTGATACAGTATGTCCACATTTTTAGTGAAGTTTTACTTCGTCATGAAAAATTCATTTTAAACTTATTGCAATTACCAGATTAAGCCAATATTTGGGTAACTAGAAATATGAATGCCTATATTAATTGGACTTGGTCATGTAAACACTTTATTTGGAATATCCACTGTATTTATATCTGCACGTTCATTTGAATGTAATTCTGAGTTTTACTTGATATAGGTTGTTGAGAAAGTGCAGTATTGAAGCTTGTTTCTAACATGGACATTGCAACTTTTTATTTCTCAGTTCAGGCGTTTTTTTCTTAGAACAGTGAGATATAAACTCGCAAATTAAAGAAATTTTATATATTAACAAATACATTTTAAAATTGAAATATTCAGGCCTGCAAAAAGTCATGCAGATGAGTAAAAATGTATGTATTGAATAAACATTCTAAAAAAACTATTTAGTCATCTGGATATGTGAGAGCTTAGAGTGACATTTACTTGCAAGGTCAAATGTGAAAGTCATTTGTAAATCTGTCCAAATATTTCTGTAATTATCCAATAATCTAACAATCATGAATGACTGGGAAGATCATGGAAAAGTCATGGAAATTTATTAGTCAAATATTTGTGAATCCTGAATCCTGAAAACAGAAACCAAGTCAAAATGTCCCATTTCTTTTTGATCACTATTCAGTCTTTTCCTTTTTTCTTCATTAGGTCTTCCTCAGGCCAAGTTAACAGCATCTGCTTCAGTTATAATGGAAACAGGCACAGTAACAGTAACAATCCAGAGTAAGTTTTTTTTTTTTTTAATGCATATGTTGAAATAACTGATCTATATAGCCTACAACAGTAAAACTTAATCACTTTTCTCAAAATCAAATTACTTTACACCTACTTTTATTTGTCCAATAAGTGATAGACTCTACTGCTCAAACCTTGACAACTGCCACAAAAACAAGTGAGTAATCTTATGTCTCAATATACCTGTAGAGGATCCTCATAGAACGTTTCTGATATTATTGTGTTATATTGTATGTTATGCTGTAGTATTAATACTAGTACTACTGTATTTAGAGTTTTATTTCCAAACTAATTGCATCATGTGACATTGTTGAATTCTCTTTGCAGCTTCAACAGCGACCTCTACTGGTGAAACTTTGACAGACAAAACAACTTGTGAGTGAAGATTATTTTGAAAATAAAACACAATTGACAAACACAGAGGCATTTTCTCATTTCACTTTAATTTGCTTCAAAGAGAAAATTAATCTTTCTTACTTTATCGCACAGCTTTCTTATGTGACTATGATAATTCAGTCACAGGATTTAGCAGTCGAATATTGTTATACAGTATAATTACAGCTAAACTGTATAATTGACCATTGTCTCTGGCAACAATTTTAGGCTAATAGTTTCATATCTCTCATATCTGATCACACACTGTTGATTCTATCAGCTGTTTTCACACCAGCTTCTGCTCCTGAAACCACCAGAGAGACACAAACATGTAAGTGTATCTTTGCTTTGTTGATAAGAGAATATTAAATCTGTATTAAATGTTAAATAAGAAGAATCCTTTTCTGACAGTGAGATCATGTAGAAACACTGATGTCTGTAATCATGATGCAGTAGTTCAGTTTTTTTATTCTAATATGATTTCATCATCATCGTTTCAGCTGCTCCTACTGATCACATTGACTCTGAAGGTTCTTCATTCACTCACAACACAAAACTGATATTCTGAATATAAAACAAACTTTGAAATTTCCCCCTTTCATGATTATAGGATGTGGCATGTTAATTTAAAATGAATTTAATAAAAAAAATCGGCACATAATATATATCTTTTTTAATTTAATAAAATGATTTTTTAATAGGCCTAATAATAATTGCGGGGGGTGGGGGTGTAGAGGTTTTCCTTCTTTTTTGTCTTTAGCTGATCACATGCTTTTATAATGTTTATCATATTAAATGAATCTGCCCAGCTCACTTTTCAGTTTTTAAATATATTTATATTGCATTATTGTATGTTATACTGTATTAATTGCACAACCAAAGTTTTTTTTTCCAAACTAAATGCATCATGTGACATTGTTGAATTCTCTTTGCAGCTTCAACAGCGACCTCTACTGGTGAAACTTTGACAGCCAAAACAACTTGTGAGTGAAGTTTATTTTGAAAATATAACACACTTGACAAACACACAGAGACATTTTGCTTATTTAATTTTAAATTGCTTCAATGTGAAAATTATTCTTTCTTAGTTCATTGCACAGCTTTCTTATGTGACTATGATAATTCAGTCACAGGATTTAGCAGTCGAATATTGTTATACAGTATAATTACAGCTAAACTGTATAACTGACCATTGTCTCTGGTAACAATTTTAGGCTAATAGTTTCATATCTCTCATATCTGATCATATCTTGATTCTATCAGCTGTTTTCACTCCAGCTTCTGCTCCTGAAACCACCAGAGAGAGACAAACATGTAAGTGTGTTTTTGCTTTGTTGATAAGAGAATATTAAATCTGTATTATCATATTACCCCTGTCTTGGAGTCTTTGCACTGGCTCGCTGTCAGGTACCGTATTGATTTTAAAGTCCTCATGTTAACATATAAGGCTTTGCATGATCTGGCTCCTCAGTACTTGACCGATCTTTTAATGCCTTACACACCATGTCGAAATCTGCGTTCCTCTCAGAGTGGTCTCTTAGTTGTTCCTAAGACACGGCTTCGCTCTAGGGGTGATAGAGCATTTTCTTCTTATGCTTCTAAGCTTTGCAACTCTCTCCCAGCTGACATCAGGGAAGCAAATACATTAGTGACTTTTAAATCTCTTCTCAAAACATTCTATTTTAGGAATGCTTTTACTTGATTAATCATTTTATTTTTTGCATTTCTTTGTTGTATATCTTTTGTATTTAAAGTGTGTTGTTTTCTCTTATGTTTTCTTGTAAAGCGCTTTGAGAAAGACACTTTTAAAGGCGCTATATAAAATAAATGTATTATTATTATTATTAAATGTTAAATAAGAAGAATCCTTTTCCTGACAGTGAGATCATGTAGAAACACTGATGTCTATCATCAGGATGCAGTACTTCAGTTTTTTATTCTAATATGATTTCATCATCATCTTTTCTGTTTCAGCTGCTCCTACTGATCACATTCACTCTGAAGGTTCTTCATTCACTCACAACACAAAACTGATGTTCTGAATATCTGTAAAAACTAAAACAAACATTGAAATTTCCTCCTTTCATGGTCATATGATGTGGCATGTTAATTTAAAATGAATTTAATAAATCTGCACATCATATATCTGATATAGATATACACATGGATTAAATCCTTATTTTTTCTTTTGACAGACTCGTGGCTTTCAGTAGTGCTGGTTTTCACTGGTGTTGGTTTATTTCTGTCTGGACTCATGGGATTCATCTGTCTCTGCCACTTTGACAGTAAGTTTAGTTATGCATAAACTGAGCTCCATGATATAGAAACATGATAATAAAGTGTGTATCTGTGCAGGTTCTGATGATGTTCTCACAGAGGTGAACTACAGCTCCTGCCAGGTGGAAACAACATCTCTGTTAACTTCCTCTGTGTGCTCCAATAAACATGGATGAACCGCTTCATTTCTTCACTTGGTACACCTCTAAACAGAAAAAAATGATTTGTACAGAAAGTACAAATGATAGTATTTTTATTGAATTCATGTACTGATCAGCAGGCCAAGACAAGGTTTTATCCCACATTTTGATTTTGGGCGAAAATAAAGATTTTTGTATTGGTAAAATATGTTAAATGTAGCTGAAAGCATCTTCAAGTCATCTGTAGAGTTCAGTGATGCAGATTCACTGACAGATTTAAAGCATCAAACATATCAAATCAAAATTTTTTAATGAACAATTGAGTGTTAACAGTAAAGTTGCATTTTAACTGCAGCATGTTATAAACAACTTCACAAAATTAGCATAGTGTCCTACTTGTTCAGTTTGTATTCACTGAAAAAGTTTGTAAAGAGACTGTAAAAATGCTATGTTAATTGGTTAACATTAAGTTCCCTTACTATATATGGGAAAAATATAATAGATCTAACCTGCATTACATTCATGTAATTTTATAGTAAAATATTGTTAAATGTACAATTTTTGGAAGTAAAAAAGAACAAATCATCTTATAATTTACAGTGAATAGCCATAAACTGACATTCCCTGTGTGACACTTCACATTTGATGTTTTTTAATTTTAATAATTATGTTTCTTCTTAGTTTTTTTGTTATCAGTTATGTACATCAGAGTTTTATGTTACATCTTATGTTGTTTAATTTTTATTGCATTGATCTGGTGTCACATGTACATGACACTGCGTTCACCTTCTATATATTAGTATTGACCTCAGCTTGTGGAAAAGCGTGGCCTTGCTAACTCAGCAGAAAAGAGCTGTTGGATTTACTGCTTTAAAATGTGTGTGATTTTTTTTTTTTCTTTTTCTTTTTTGTATATTCTGTAAATATGTTTACATCTTTACTGCATTTTTACAGAATTATGGCAAACACAGCTTTGTAATAATGGCAGGATCACAGTGTTATTTTCTGTTAAACAACTGTTCAATGAGCAACTGAACTGAACTGATCTGAACTTTGTGTAACATTTTAGTCTAAAGATGAAGAGGACAAGGTAAATCAATAACAACATTATTGTGTTAATATGATAACACAAACAAAACAGCGTGCAATGCACAAACAGTACCAGACAATGAACTGAGGAAACTGAAGGGCTTAAATACAAATGGTGATGAACTCAAATACAGATAGGTGTGCTAATTAAGTGAATATCCATGGCGACTGGCAGGAAAAAAGAACACAGGAAACGGGTTACTAAGTGAAACAAACTAAAAGTCCATGAAAACGAAAGTAAAACAGACAGAATGTGACAGTCTGCTGCTTTCAAAGAGTAAACATGTACCCAATAAAGTGACCACTGAGTGAATAATGTATTTCAATGATTAATTTTAATATTATGATCTAGTCTTTCTTAAAGTCTATTAATGTTTCAGTTATTGTTGGCACATTTACATGTTACTTTTACAAAACTACCTTTCGTCTTTCTGAGTCTGTGAGTCTACAAAAAATGTTACTTGTGGCCCAGATCTGCTGTACATGTGGTCACATGATGTACGTTCATCTTCATAGAACTGACTGCACAATCATTAGTTTCCTGTGGTCTACTTCCTAATTCACCCATTGTGTGAGTCTTCTCTCTTTTCTCACTCTTGCTGTAATGGAGTTGTTCATCTTCATCGCTTTTCAGCTTCTTATGGAGGTTCAGTCTTACAGTAAGTGATCTCCGCTGTTTAATGTTGATTAAATACTGTATGGCCAAAAAAGTTTAATTTTCTAAAATATTTCAGCATGTGTGATCAGTATGTTTATGTTTCAGTAGAGCAAACATGAACCTACAACCTCTGCAGTGTATTTAAAATGTATAAAACCAATTGCAATTACCCGATTAAGCTAATATTTGGGTAACTAGAAATAAGAATAGCCTGTCTAAATTAATTGAACATGTTCATGTAAATGACTTATTTGGAAAATCCACTGCAGTATTTACATCTGCACATGTTCATATGAAAGTAATTCTGGGTGTTACCAGAAATTGAGAAAAGTGGAGCTATCGAAAATATACATTTAAAAAAAAAAGTAGGGAGAAAAAAGGATAATTTTCCCCATAAATTTTACATTTTACTATACATTGTGTAGTTTTGTGCTGTTGTAAAGACATTAATGAGTTTAAGGCCTGGTTTCACAGACAGGGTTTAGATTAAGTCAGGAGTAGGCTTTAGTTAAATTAAATTACAGTTCCGTAGAAAGAAACATTACTGGTTTGAATCTTGAGACAAAACAATGGTACTGGCATATTTTAAGATATGTCAGTGCAAGTTGCTTTCAGTTAAAAAAGCTCAAACATGCATTTTAGTCTGGGACTAGCTTAAGCCATGTCTGTGAAACCAGCCATTAATTTGTTTAAAGGTTAAACCAAAACATGGACCATAGTTGAAAAATGATGCATGTTCTGTAAACATGGTCTGTTAGGAGATGTAATGATTAATTGATCTGTTTTTGGTTGTTTCAGAATCTCCTGCCTTAAAAGTATCTCCAGATGTCATAAGTGAGTCCAGCTCAGTGAAGATGACCTGTGAGCACCCAGGTTTTACAGTGGATCTGTGTTATTTCTACATAAACAGAGATAAGATGAATATAAAATCTAATTGGTCGTGTGAGCTCAATCTCACTGGTGCTGAAGTGCTCAGATGGGCAGCTGTAAAATCACCTGCATCAGTCAACATTAACTGCTACTACAAAACAACTGAGCACGGGATTAATAAACCATCATCTCATTCTCCTGCTGTCACATTGAAGGTTAAAGGTGAGATATTTCACTGCTGTTCTTCTGTGTTAGAAACTGTTATTGCAGTGTTTTTAGTAACTATGGATCATTTCACTTCAAACAGATTCACTTGAGAAACCCACCATCAGTGTTAGTGATGTCACACCTATAGGGCACTTCTGGATGGATATTTACAAAGACCCTTTCAATCGGCTGTATAATGCAACACAGAAAGGACAAATATACTAAATATAGGAAAGAGTTGAGTATGGGTGATCATAATCCCTGTGGTGTTGAGACTCATTCACTGTGGGTCTGTGTCAGACTATGAAGTCAGAAACAACATATTGAAGCTGATTCTATATCAGTTGTGGACAGTGTGAATCAGTAGATAGTGGTCTACAGACAAACACTTAACCACAGCGTGACTTTGGCAAGTGAATAACCTGATACATTTAGGCAGTAAGTAGGAGTCACGAGCTGATCATGTGATCAAAGTTGAGATGTCAGAGAGCCAGAATATGTCTGACAAATCTTTAGAAGCTTATTGGGTCATTCTTTTCTGCAGCACCTTTTGAACTCTGAGACTATGCAAATGAATACCTGTTAATGTTAAATAAATAAATGTTGAAGTCAAAAGTATTTCAATTAAAATATATCTTTCAAAAATATGCTTATTTATTTATTCTGAATTGATTAATTATGATTTTTAAATAATGGCAATAAAATGAACAGGATGAAAATAAAGAGCACTTGCTCAGTGAGTGATTGACAGCTTACATGAGTGTCAACCAACCTTTGAAACATTAATATTATTATACAGATGATTGTATTTTGTTGAACCAATACCACAAAACATCACAGAAATCATCAAATCAGTTGCTAATACTGATGTTTGTGCAGTCGTTTTCCTGCCAAAAATCACACATTACAAAAGGATTTACAGGATTAAAGTTCATATATTCTTCCTCAAAAAGAGTTAAAGTGACTGTGCAGAATTAATGTTGGATTCAAATGTCAGGTTCAAAAATATAGCTCCGATTCATTTAAAGTTTATTCATACTTCTGTAACTCATAGTTTTTGAAGGTAAGCACAGAGAATTCAACAAAGACTAGTCTCATGATTGTGCTGCTTTTTTAAACATGGTTACTAATTGATTATGAATTATGTGTATATTCAAAAATTCTATTTTAATACTATAACTACACGCTGTGGCACTATGTTTTTTTCCTGCAGTTTCAATGGCAACCTGTATTAGTATTACATTGTAATTACTCAGATAAGTACTGAGTAATATTAATTAACTACATCTCCTTACAATGAAGTTAAGGTTAGTGTTTGGTTTAGGGTTTGAGTACTTGTAATTATGCATAATTTACTGTCATTACTACATGTAGTAACGTGTAACTACATCATCTTAAAATGAAAGTGTTACCAAGCACTGCTGTTTATATCCATCATGTGTGATTTCATTTGAGTTCTTTCTGTTTCAGCAGTTTCTAGTGTTCACACTTCAACAGCTGATCCTAAAGATCATCAACACACACCACTACACAGAGGTTTTATTCTCAATCATTTTCCTCCATATTTGAAATGATTTGACTATTGCATTCTCTTTCAGATCTCTGTAGAACATTTACTTCTTTCCATGTACACAACAAACATAAAACAAATCTACAATCACATCAATTGTCAGGTGGACTGATGTATCCAAAGCACTCATATTAATCATCATAATGCACATAAACATGTATTAAAGTGTTGGTTTTGTTTTGACACAGAAACATGGTTTATAGTTCTGGTTTCCACTGGTGTTGGTGTCATTTTGACTGGATTCATCTGTCTGTGTTGGTTTGCAAGTAAGTAAAGTTTATAATTGTTCACTCCATGCTGTTCAATACAGAAATTATCATGTGAATTTATCATTAAAACAACAGAGAGTTGACCAAAATGCTGCACAGGAGTAAAAACTGAACATAATACAGTAGCTCAATGTTTTCTAGGTAAAAAAAGAAGAAAACTGTAAGTTTTATTTATTTATTTTATTATAGTTAACTAAAAATGAAACTAAAACCATATTAACCCTGATTGTAGTCTATGAGCTGTATGTGCAGATGTTTATAACCTTATCTGATATATGCATACACGAAAAGATGCCATAAAGATCAATATTTGATTCTTAGCAATAAAATGAGATCAGTATCATCAGATGTTCCCAGTCAAGGAATTGGTATGGTGAGTATCTTTGTAATTAATCTTTAAAATCACAAAGTAATACATATTTATAATTCCATAATGAGTATGAATGGCTGAAATGGACATGACCTTAATTATTCTTAATGTTTTTTAGAGTTCTGGACCTGCAGAGACATATTCTCTGATCACTTATGTACCAGCCACATCTCAGCCCATATCTGTGGGTAAGAGAACATCATTCTCTGTAAATGATCTCAGATAGCGTGAAGCTTAGTAACAGATGTCACCAAGAAAGATAAATAAACCTGCTGAGTTACAAACACCATATAGTGACCACAGCTTCTAAGAAACTGGTCCCATTTCCTCTTTCAAGTCTTCAGCAGATCAGCATTATTAGGCACATCTTCTCTTAGAGGAACAGTTCACACCAAAATTAGCTATTTTGCATAATGTTTACACTGTACAATGAAAGAAGCAGTGATGAGAGGCTGTAAAGCTTCTAAAATGACAAGTTTCAATCTTTAGGAGAAGCCATTTCACATTTGTCCTCTTGTTTTGGATGGTTTTCTATTGACTCTGTTTGACCCTCTTCATCATGCTGTTCCTCCAAAGGCCTCGAACACCCAAATTCCCATCAGGACAACACACCAGATCCCACAGTGACTTCCTCTTTCATTATGTCTGAAAATTCAGTTTACCAGCCCTCAGGTAAGTTTTTTCATTAAAATGGTCATATCATGACAAATCAAATTGTTCTCGTTTTTTACTATGAAAACATGCTGTGGTTTCACAACTCAAAACTTCCTCACTAGTCCAAATACAGCATTTCTGATGGACACATATAAGCATTGAGAAACTTGACCCACCCACGATTAGCTCACACAGAGGAAGTGGGACAAATACTAATTTCATCATAACTGTTGCACAATCAGTCTGAGAAGAGAAGATTCTGCTGTGCAAAGTGCCAAAGCTTAAAATACATTAAAGCTTTGTGACAGAGAGCTTGTTCATTCATTGTCAAAACATGTTCTTTAAAGTGCTATGATGCTTCTGCTTTACAGAAGATTTGATCAATACTCAACAGAAAGAGGGAAATACAGCGGAAAATGAGGTAATATGTGAACAGTCACACCCCAAACCCACATAACCAAATGAGACGTCCATCATGAACAGAATACAATCACATTTATCTTGTCTGTCTTTACTTCTTTTCCCTCCAGAATGTTTACCACCTGTACTGCTCGATTCCTGACAAACCAGTTCAGTCAAACGCAGCAGATCAAGTCTATAGTTTGGTGCACTGATGAGCCTCAAGTCTTGTTTCATTATGTACATTCATTATAAATAAAATATCTTTACTTGCAGACAAATAGGTTTTTATTTTCATCATTTAGTGTTTGATGTGTAGTGCATTGTGACCTCTGTGACCACACAGAAGATTTTCTCTATAGGTTTTCTCTAGCTCAATACTGCCTTGTAAGAAGTGCTTGGGATTCAATAAGCTGAACTAAAAAATATAATGATGAATGAAAAAATGTTTTTGTGCAAACATAATTTAAATATATTTCTAAAGAAAATTAATGTTTGCCGAGTGTTTTATAATGGATGCTGGCTGAAGAAGCGTGTTTTGGAGAAGTTTCCAAGGGTCATTGGTGTTTATTTCCCACAGGATTTTGTAAGACTTTGAGGGGTGGACCTCTGTCCCTGTTGGAGGGCATGTCCAATCTGGTGCTTTTCAACACTCTGCTTAACCCTGGGTTATAGTCTTTATAAACCCCTGCTCCGTAGGGCTAGCACAGTTTTTGCAGTGTTAACCCAGCATTGCGGTGCCAAACTTGTGCTTTGTGAAACAATGTAGCGTTAGAATGTTACAGCTAGAGCCAATGGGTGGAGCTTGACATCCAGCCACACCCTAACCATAACCCTATCCCTAAACCTTACTACGTCAAGCTCCACCAATATTACATCCAGAGAGATGGAGCTGGAGCTGGACGTCATTTGCAGTGAACGCCACTTGTCATATTCACATGCTTTAGACAGTCACAGAAACACTGCGTGGTCTATAAACAGTAGTTTCAGGATTTTTGGGAAAACGTGACATTGGGAGTGATGAACAGACATTTCATTCTTACCTTTATAGTCTGGAAGGTCCATTCAGGATAAACTTGGAACACGTTCGTCCAATCAGTGAACCTGACACTGCAGATAAGGATGTTGACCCAGTGTTTAGAAATATACAGTGTGAAGCAAGATAACCCAGGATTCCGTTTACCCAGAATGACCCAGTGTTAACTATGAAGTGTGAAAAGCCCTTCAGAGAGCAAAATTTATGGCTCCAACCCCTTTTTCAGTGAGAGTAAAAAGTCTTTGCATTGATTTAAGAACCAGCACCATTTTGGTGGAAAATGGATAACAGAGAACAGTTGATAAAACATGGATTAAAACTTTTAAATGTTAAATGTTTATTTCTAAAATGTTTGTAAAAATGAGATTAAATGTAGGTGATATTGCATACATAAATAAAAACTAAAATATGCTGTATTTAGAACTGTATTCATTCAAAGGATGCATCGTCTAAACACAAGTGTAGTGTACTTTACAATTTTTTTTACAGGATTTAAGTTAATCAGGAAACATTAACAAATGTATGAGGTAAAAACAAGCTAGTATTCCTGTAAAAATAAAATAGCATAAATGAACCCATTATGCTGAGTTAAATGAACCACAGAACATGCAAGGTTTAGATAAACCATGGTTGGGTTTGTCCATATTGGCCCATATGTGGGTTGCAAAACAACCCAAATTGGGTTATTTCAACACATCAGTTTTAGAGTGTACACTAATCTACATAAAACTGATCAGTGCATAAAATGGTTCCGATGCGCTGCTTCCTAATTCACCTATTGTGAGTCTCATTTTGTCACTTTTCTCACTCTCGCTGTAATGGAGTTGTTCATCTTCATCGCTTTTCAGCTTCTTATGAAGTTTCAGTCTTACAGTAAGTGATCTCTGCTGTTGAATGTCTTCTTAAATACTGTATGTTAACATTTGTACTCATCTTTTTGATACATATTCTTAAACCTGTGAAGCATGTAAAGGTCTTATTTGAATTAAAGCCTCAACAAGAATATGCTTTATCTCATTTCAGTTTCCAATTTAAAGGGCTCATGAACTGCGTTGTTTTGTTTTATAATGCTTCCTGGGGTGCACTTATAATGTTAGTATGCTTTTACATCCAAAATTGTCATAATTTAGAAATCAAAGGCATTTTTCCTACCCTGATTTGAGCACTCTTATTTGAACGCTCTGTTTTAAGGGGCGTGTCTGCTGTGAGACTTCAGTGTAAACGCCCACTGCTGTGATTGGCTAACATCTTTCCATTTGAAATAGCTAAGTATTACTCTCTCGAAAACTTTTAGCATGTTTTTACTATTATAGCTCTCAAACTTTTCACTAATTGTGAAAAGTGTTGATTATAGCATTACATTTAGATCTATGGCATTATATTTAGATTGTGTCATGAAAGGTTGCAGTGGTGAACAGTGGTGAATGTTGTTGAGCGCATGAAAGCAGTGATCTCGTCATTGCGACTCAATTTTGAATGCTTTCATCGTAACTAACAGTGCAAACACGATGTAACTAAGAGATTCGTTGAATAAAACAGGAGTTTTGGCGCGTGTCCAGAACTCAGTCACTGATAAACTTGCGGTGTTTGATTGACAGCTCCAGCGATTGTAAAGGGAGCGTTCTTTGATCACTTTCTAAATTTAATTTAATCACAGTTTAAATAACAGATTATTTTCATCCTACTAAGAGAAACAACGTGAAGTTGACCGTTTAGTCACTGGTTTGAATTACTGACACATAGACGAACATCTGACTGTACATGAATCATTATATCAGATCGCATTACTGTCGAGTCCATATCATAAAAGTCTGTTTGCAAAGCCTGCACCGAAATGCGATTGATTTACCAAAGAATCCACAGTGAAATGTACAGAACAGAAATAAATAAAGCTCAACTTAGACATTCACATTGTTGAAAATAAATAACTATATTCCTAGCATTAGGATCCTTCGAAAGGTAATGTTATTTTGAGTCTTGTATCGCTCTTCTCTCCTCGTCATCTCACTAACATGCCAGTGGGCGGGACTAACATTGCAATGATGAAGTAGGCGTTGATATCTTCTGTGGAGGCGGGGTTTCACCTATGTATGTCATAGATAGGCACAATCCAGGATCAGTCGTTCAATAGGCCTGGTGTCAATAAAAGCTTTTATTGGATTAACAAGAAAGTTTTCAGTTCTGAAACTTACAGGATATTCTTATAGTATGATGACCTCTTATATATCAAAAGCTCAAGGAAAAGTTGAATTCTCAATTCATGATACCTTTAAGCTGCACCCTTTCCTGCACTCTTTGTTTAGTCGCTGTTGTTTAATGTGTTTGCTTTACCTGTCTACCTGTTTTTGGAGTTATAATATTGGAACCTGGTTCTTCTGTCTTGATCGGTCTGCCTGCATACACCGTGACACAAACAGGTTAAATTTTTAAATTAAATTTTTAGCCCAACGGTTGAGGATGTCTATATTTGACCCAAATTTAGGTTGAAACAATCCAGCATACAGCGAGTGTACTTTTACAAAACTACCTTTTGTCTTTCCCAGTCTGTGAGCTTATAAACAAAATGTTACATTTGCCCCAGATGTGCTGTCCATGTGGTCACATGATGTACGTTCATATTCATATAACTGACTGCACAAAGTATTAAATGTTTCCTGTCGTCTACTGTGTTACTTCCTAATTCACCCATTGTGTGAGTCTTGTCTCTTTTCTCACTCTCACTGTAATGGAGTTGTTCATCTTCATCGCTTTTCAGCTTCTTATGGAGGTTCAGTCTTACAGTAAGTGATCTCTGCTGTTTATTGTTGATACAGTATGTCCACATTTTTAGTGAAGTTTTACTTCGTCATGAAAAATTCATTTTAAACTTATTGCAATTACCAGATTAAGCCAATATTTGGGTAACTAGAAATATGAATGCCTATATTAATTGGACTTGGTCATGTAAACACTTTATTTGGAATATCCACTGTATTTATATCTGCACGTTCATTTGAATGTAATTCTGAGTTTTACTTGATATAGGTTGTTGAGAAAGTGCAGTATTGAAGCTTGTTTCTAACATGGACATTGCAACTTTTTATTTCTCAGTTCAGGCGTTTTTTTCTTAGAACAGTGAGATATAAACTCGCAAATTAAAGAAATTTTATATATTAACAAATACATTTTAAAATTGAAATATTCAGGCCTGCAAAAAGTCATGCAGATGAGTAAAAATGTATGTATTGAATAAACATTCTAAAAAAAACTATTTAGTCATCTGGATATGTGAGAGCTTAGAGTGACATTTACTTGCAAGGTCAAATGTGAAAGTCATTTGTAAATCTGTCCAAATATTTCTGTAATTATCCAATAATCTAACAATCATGAATGACTGGGAAGATCATGGAAAAGTCATGGAAATTTATTAGTCAAATATTTGTGAATCCTGAATCCTGAAAACAGAAACCAAGTCAAAATGTCCCATTTCTTTTTGATCACTATTCAGTCTTTTCCTTTTTTCTTCATTAGGTCTTCCTCAGGCCAAGTTAACAGCATCTGCTTCAGTTATAATGGAAACAGACACAGTAACAGTAACAATCCAGAGTAAGTTTTTTTTTTTTTAATGCATATGTTGAAATAACTGATCTATATAGCCTACAACAGTAAAACTTAATCACTTTTCTCAAAATCAAATTACTTTACACCTACTTTTATTTGTCCAATAAGTGATAGACTCTACTGCTCAAACCTTGACAACTGCCACAAAAACAAGTGAGTAATCTTATGTCTCAATATACCTGTAGAGGATCCTCATAGAACGTTTCTGATATTATTGTGTTATATTGTATGTTATGCTGTAGTATTAATACTAGTACTACTGTATTTAGAGTTTTATTTCCAAACTAATTGCATCATGTGACATTGTTGAATTCTCTTTGCAGCTTCAACAGCGACCTCTACTGGTGAAACTTTGACAGACAAAACAACTTGTGAGTGAAGATTATTTTGAAAATAAAACACAATTGACAAACACAGAGGCATTTTCTCATTTCACTTTAATTTGCTTCAAAGTGAAAATTAATCTTTCTTACTTTATCGCACAGCTTTCTTATGTGACTATGATTATTCAGTCACAGGATTTAGCAGTCGAATATTGTTATACAGTATAATTACAGCTAAACTGTATAATTGACCATTGTCTCTGGCAACAATTTTAGGCTAATAGTTTCATATCTCTCATATCTGATCACACACTGTTGATTCTATCAGCTGTTTTCACACCAGCTTCTGCTCCTGAAACCACCAGAGAGACACAAACATGTAAGTGTATCTTTGCTTTGTTGATAAGAGAATATTAAATCTGTATTAAATGTTAAATAAGAAGAATCCTTTTCTGACAGTGAGATCATGTAGAAACACTGATGTCTGTAATCATGATGCAGTAGTTCAGTTTTTTTATTCTAATATGATTTCATCATCATCGTTTCAGCTGCTCCTACTGATCACATTGACTCTGAAGGTTCTTCATTCACTCACAACACAAAACTGATATTCTGAATATAAAACAAACTTTGAAATTTCCCCCTTTCATGATTATAGGATGTGGCATGTTAATTTAAAATGAATTTAATAAAAAAAATCGGCACATAATATATATCTTTTTTAATTTAATAAAATGATTTTTTAATAGGCCTAATAATAATTGCGGGGGGTGGGGGTGTAGAGGTTTTCCTTCTTTTTTGTCTTTAGCTGATCACATGCTTTTATAATGTTTATCATATTAAATGAATCTGCCCAGCTCACTTTTCAGTTTTTAAATATATTTATATTGCATTATTGTATGTTATACTGTATTAATTGCACAACCAAAGTTTTTTTTTCCAAACTAAATGCATCATGTGACATTGTTGAATTCTCTTTGCAGCTTCAACAGCGACCTCTACTGATGAAACTTTGACAGCCAAAACAACTTGTGAGTGAAGTTTATTTTGAAAATATAACACACTTGACAAACACACAGAGACATTTTGCTTATTTAATTTTAAATTGCTTCAATGTGAAAATTATTCTTTCTTAGTTCATTGCACAGCTTTCTTATGTGACTATGATAATTCAGTCACAGGATTTAGCAGTCGAATATTGTTATACAGTATAATTACAGCTAAACTGTATAACTGACCATTGTCTCTGGTAACAATTTTAGGCTAATAGTTTCATATCTCTCATATCTGATCATATCTTGATTCTATCAGCTGTTTTCACTCCAGCTTCTGCTCCTGAAACCACCAGAGAGAGACAAACATGTAAGTGTGTTTTTGCTTTGTTGATAAGAGAATATTAAATCTGTATTATCATATTACCCCTGTCTTGGAGTCTTTGCACTGGCTCGCTGTCAGGTACCGTATTGATTTTAAAGTCCTCATGTTAACATATAAGGCTTTGCATGATCTGGCTCCTCAGTACTTGACCGATCTTTTAATGCCTTACACACCATGTCGAAATCTGCGTTCCTCTCAGAGTGGTCTCTTAGTTGTTCCTAAGACACGGCTTCGCTCTAGGGGTGATAGAGCATTTTCTTCTTATGCTTCTAAGCTTTGCAACTCTCTCCCAGCTGACATCAGGGAAGCAAATACATTAGTGACTTTTAAATCTCTTCTCAAAACATTCTATTTTAGGAATGCTTTTACTTGATTAATCATTTTATTTTTTGCATTTCTTTGTTGTATATCTTTTGTATTTAAAGTGTGTTGTTTTCTCTTATGTTTTCTTGTAAAGCGCTTTGAGAAAGACACTTTTAAAGGCGCTATATAAAATAAATGTATTATTATTATTATTAAATGTTAAATAAGAAGAATCCTTTTCCTGACAGTGAGATCATGTAGAAACACTGATGTCTATCATCAGGATGCAGTACTTCAGTTTTTTATTCTAATATGATTTCATCATCATCTTTTCTGTTTCAGCTGCTCCTACTGATCACATTCACTCTGAAGGTTCTTCATTCACTCACAACACAAAACTGATGTTCTGAATATCTGTAAAAACTAAAACAAACATTGAAATTTCCTCCTTTCATGGTCATATGATGTGGCATGTTAATTTAAAATGAATTTAATAAATCTGCACATAATATGTCTGATATAGATATAAACATGAATTAAAGCCTTATTTTTTTTTCTTTTGACAGTCTCGTGGCTTTCAGTAGTGCTGGTTTTCTCTGGTGTTGGTTTATTTCTGTCTGGACTCATGGGATTCATCTGTCTCTGCCACTTTGACAGTAAGTTTAGTTATGCATAAACCTTGCTCCATGATATAGAAACATGATAATAAAGTGTGTATCTGTGCAGGTTCTGATGATGTTCTCACAGAGGTGAACTACAGCTCCTGCCAGGTGGAAACAACATCTCTGTTAACTTCCTCTGTGTGCTCCAATAAACATGGATGAACCGCTTCATTTCTTCACTTGGTGCACCTCTAAACAGAAAAAAATGATTTGTACAGAAAGTACAAATGATAGTATTTTTATTGAATTCATGTACTGATCAGCAGGCCAAGACAAGGTTTTATCCCACATTTTGATTTTGGGCGAAAATAAAGATTTTTGTATTGGTAAAATATGTTAAATGTAGCTGAAAGCATCTTCAAGTCATCTGTAGAGTTCAGTGATGCAGATTCACTGACAGATTTAAAGCATCAAACATATCAAATCATTTTTTTTTAATGAACAATTGAGTGTTAACAGTAAAGTTGCATTTTAACTGCAGCATGTTATAAACAACTTCACAAAATTAGCATAGTGTCCTACTTGTTCAGTTTGTATTCACTGAAAAAGTTTGTAAAGAGACTGTAAAAATGCTATGTTAATTGGTTAACATTAAGTTCCCTTACTATATATGGGAAAAATATAATAGATCTAACCTGCATTACATTCATGTAATTTTATAGTAAAATATTGTTAAATGTACAATTTTTGGAAGTAAAAAAGAACAAATCATCTTATAATTTACAGTGAATAGCCATAAACTGACATTCCCTGTGTGACACTTCACATTTGATGTTTTTTAATTTTAATAATTATGTTTCTTCTTAGTTTTTTTGTTATCAGTTATGTACATCAGGGTTTTATGTTACATCTTATGTTGTTTAATTTTTATTGCATTGATTTGGTGTCACATGTACATGACACTGCGTTCACCTTCTATATATTAGTATTGACCTCAGCTTGTGGAAAAGCGTGGCCTTGCTAACTCAGCAGAAAAGAGCTGTTGGATTTACTGCTTTAAAATGTGTGTGATTTTTTTTTTTTCTTTTTCTTTTTTGTATATTCTGTAAATATGTTTACATCTTTACTGCATTTTTACAGAATTATGGCAAACACAGCTTTGTAATAATGGCAGGATCACAGTGTTATTTTCTGTTAAACAACTGTTCAATGAGCAACTGAACTGAACTGATCTGAACTTTGTGTAACATTTTAGTCTAAAGATGAAGAGGACAAGGTAAATCAATAACAACATTATTGTGTTAATATGATAACACAAACAAAACAGCGTGCAATGCACAAACAGTACCAGACAATGAACTGAGGAAACTGAAGGGCTTAAATACAAATGGTGATGAACTCAAATACAGATAGGTGTGCTAATTAAGTGAATATCCATGGCGAACTGGCGGGAAAAAAAGAACACAGGAAACGGGTTACTAAGTGAAACAAACTAAAAGTCCATGAAAACGAAAGTAAAACAGACAGAATGTGACAGTCTGCTGCTTTCAAAGAATAAACATGTACCTGATAAAGTGACCACTGAGTGAATAATGTATTTCAATGATTAATTTTAATATTATGATCTAGTCTTTCTTAAAGTCTATTAATGTTTCAGTTATTTTTGGCACATTTACATGTTACTTTTACAAAACTACCTTTCGTCTTTCTGAGTCTGTGAGTCTACAAAAAATGTTACTTGTGGCCCAGATCTGCTGTACATGTGGTCACATGATGTACGTTCATCTTCATAGAACTGACTGCACAATCATTAGTTTCCTGTGGTCTAATGTGTTACTTCCTAATTCACACATTGTGTGAGTCTCATTCTGTCTCTTTTCTCACACTCGCTGTAATGGAGTTGTTCATCTTCATCGCTTTTCAGCTTCTTATGGAGGTTCAGTCTTACAGTAAGTGATCTCTGTTGTTTAATGCAGATAAAATACAGTATGTTCACATATGCAATTAAAACAGTTTAATCATCAAAAATATTTCAGCATGTGTGATCAATACATGTTTTAGTAGAACTGAGCAAACATGTGAACTTACAACCTCTGTTTAGTTTTACTTCGTCATGAAAATTCATTAAACTGATTGCAATTACCAGATTAAACCAATATTTGGGTAACTAGAAATAAGAATGCCTGTTTTAATTGGACTTGATCAAGTAAACACCTTATTTGGAATATCCACTGTAGTATTTATTTACTGTATATCTGCACGCTAATATGAACATAATTCTGGGTGTTACTTGATATAGGCAACTGAGAAAGGTGCATCTGACAAAATATACATTTTTGAAGTGCAAAAAAAAAGATTCCCATAAATAAAAATAAATTAAAACTACATTTTACTATTGATAGTTGGGTGCTGTTGCAAAGATATTTATGAGTTTAAATTTGTTTAAAGGTTAAACCAAAACATGATTGGAAAATGATACATGGAAATGTGGTCAGTAATGAGATGTAATGATTCATTGATCTGTTTTTGGTTGTTTCAGAATCTCCTGCTTTAAAAGTATCTCCAGATGTCATAAGAGAGTCCAGCTCAGTGAAGATGATCTGTGAGACGTGCAGTGAATACGTGTAATTTCTACATAAACAGAGATGAGAAGAATATAAAAGCCACTTGTTTATGTGAGCTTGAGCTCACTGGTGCTGAAGTGCTCAGATGGGCAGATGTAAAATCACCTGTATCAGTCAACATTAACTGCTTCTACACAATATATGAGGGTGGCATTGATAAACCATCATCTCATTCTCCTGCTGCCACTGTGAAAGTTCTAGGTGAGATATTTCACAGCTATTTTGGAAAGTATTATTGCAGTATTTTTAGTAACTATGGATTATTTCAGTTCAAACTGATTCACTTGAGAGTGCTATCAGTAATAGTGATGAGGATGTTACACCTATAGGACACTTCTGGATGAATACCATTTATAAAGACTCTTTCAATAGGCTGTATAATAAAACTCTGATAATCATAAGAAAGAGTTGAATATGGTTGATCATAATCCCTGTGGTGTGTTGAGACTCATTCAACATGGGTTGGTATCCATCTGTGAAGTCAGAAACAAGATACTGAAGCTGATTCTAGCAGATGGGATGCTGTTAGACACTGAATCAGCAGACAGTAATCTGTGACAACAGACAAATGCACAGTGTGACTTTGGCAAGTGAAAACCTGAAACATTTAGGCAGGAAGGAAGAGTCACTTGAGCTGATCATGTGATCAAATCTATGGAAGATGATTGGGTCATTCTGTTCTGCAGAACCTTTTGTGACTACAAAAATTGATTCATGTTAAATTAAAGGTGCAGTAAACGATTTCTGAGAAACACTGTTGATATTAGAAATCCACACCCAAACAAACAAACCCCTGGAGAGCCAAAATTGTACGTGGGGGGTGGAAATCAACCCGCAAAAAAACATTTTTACCTGCGCAACAACTTAAAAGAAGCCCAGTTCCGTGGGAAAACTGCGTATTGGCAACACTGATCTCAGCCATCTATTCTTTCTACAGAAGTCTCATCATGAGCGGATAGTGAGTGATTGACAGCTTACATGTGTGTCTACCAATGTTGGAAGTGTTGATATATTTTGATGAACCAACTAATACCACAAAACATCACAGAAATCATCAAATCAATCGCTAATACTGATGTTTGTGTAGTTGTTTTCCTTCCAAAAATCACACATTACAAAAGGACTAACAGCAGGATGAAAGTAAAGCAGACCGTTTTTGCAACTTTCAGAAGAATCACCTGCTTCTAATCTGAGATATACATGAACACATTATATATACCTTTTTTGGTTCATTAGATCTTCCTCTGGCCAAATTAACAGCATCTCCTTCAGTTATTATGGAAACAGACACAGTTCAGCTGAGCTGTGAGAATACTGAAGATCTGAAGATGGAGATGTGTATCTTTAACATAAATGGAAGAGAAAGAACCTCAAAATGGAGCTCATCATGTCAGCTCTCACTCACTGGATCTCAGATCGGTATTTGGACAGAAGCTCTGAGTTCATCTGTGAGAATAACCTGTTTCTAAACTGTGAAGAAGTCACAAGTTCTCATAACATCTCCTCGCTCTGATCCAGTGACAATAACTGTCCAAAGTAAGTGTTTTTTTTTTTTAATGCATATGTTGAAATAACTGATCTATGTACAATAGTAAATGTTAATCACTTTTATCAAAAACAACTTTACACCTACTTTTATTTGTCCAATGTGTGATAGTCTCTACTGGTCAAACTTTGACAACTGCCACAAAAACAAGTGAGTAACTTTATATCTCAGTATAGAGGATTCTCTAGAGCATTTCTGATATTGTTATTGTATGTTATGCTGTAATATTTATACCAGTACTATTGTAATTAGAGTTTTATTTCCAAACTAAATGGTCATTGTACCATTGTTGATACCTTTTTCCGTCTCAACAGCGACCTCTTCTGCTAAAGCTTTGACAACAGCCATAAAAACTTGTGGGTGACATTTATTTTATTTTATTAATTAATTAATTTAATTTATTGATTTTTTATTTATTTTTAATTAAACGTGTGACATACACCTTACATCTCAACATAGAGGTTTTATTATACTGTGCACCATTACATTTTGTGCACCATTACTTTTGACAGTCTCGTGGCTTTCAGTAGTGTTGGTTTATTTCTGTCTGGACTCATGGGATTCATCTGTCTCTTTCTCTCTGCCACTTTGACAGTAAGTTTAGTTATGCATAAACTGAGCTCCATGATATAGAAACATGATAATAAAGTGTGTATCTGTGCAGGTTCTGATGATGTTCTCACAGAGGTGAACTACAGCTCCTGCCAGGTGGAAACAACATCTCTGTTAACTTCCTCTGTGTGCTCCAAAAAACATGGATGAACCGCTTCATTTCTTCACTTGTTGCACCTCAAAAGAGAAAAAAAAAATGATTTGCACAGAAAGAATGATAGTAGTATATATTTACAGTATTTAGCTATTGAATTCATTTACTGATCAGCAGGCCAAGGCAGCTTGGAGGTTTTTTGCCACATTTTGATTTTGGGAGAAAATAGATTTTATATTGGTTAAATATATTAACTGTAGCTGAAAGCATCTTCAAGTCATCTGTAGAGTTCAGTGATGCAGATTCACTGACAGATTTAAAGCATCAAAAATATTAAATCTAATTTTTATAGTTTACACTTTCTTTAATAAACCATTGAGTGCTAAAGTCACGGCAGTTGTGTATAAATACAAGAACACGACAAAGGAGATCAGATAACAGGCAGTTTAATGCACAAGATAAAGTCCAATACCGTTTGGCAGATTCACACAACTTAACATCACGACGTACAGACGAGATCCGACAAATGCAGAACAGAACAGGGAGATTATATAAGGGAGCTAATGAGGGAGAACGTAATGAGGGAGAACAGAAATAGGATACACACAATGAGGGCAAATGAACAGAACAAGACATGACAGAACTAAATGCAAACATAACAAAAGTCCATGAGTGTTACAGTACATCCCCTCCCCGGAAGGTGCGGCCTCGCGCCGTATTTGGACCAAGTGCGGAGGGAGGGAGGGGGCTCAGGTGGAGGACGAGGAGCAGGTGAAGGGTAGGCAGAACGACAGGCAGACGACCCAACAGAAGACAGGAGGGACCAGGGTGGAGCAGATGGTGGGAGGAGCCAAGGAGACAGGAGGAACTTGGAGCAGGAGGAGTAAGGTGGGACCCAGACTGCAGCCAGGCAGGCTGCCCATGGTGGAGCCGATGGAGGGAGGAGCCATGGTGGAGGAAGGGCTGACAACTCCAGGGCGCCGACTGATGGAGGCGGAGCAGGTGGAAGAGGAGACCAGGGTGTAGCCAAAATGCAGACGAGCCAAGGCGACACTGAGGATCCGGCGGGACATGGCGATGCCGGCGGCTCAAGCGACCGAGGCACAGGCGGGGATCTAGAAGGCCTCGGTGGAGCCGGAGCGACAGAGGACCAAGGTGGAGCTGGAGGGAGTGAGGAAGCCAACGGAGCAAGAGGGACAAAGGGACGAGGCGAAGCCAGAGGAGTGCAGTCCCGAGGCGACGGCAGGCCGACGAATGACCAAGGCGGAGCCAGAGGGATGAGGGAGCCCAGTGGAGCTGGTGGACTGATGGGCCACGGTGGAGATGAGGGAGGTTGGAGCCAAGGAGGAGCTAGTGGACTGACGGGCCGAGGTGGAGTCCTGGGTTTGGGACTGGCTGCGAGTTCAGGGACCGTGTGTGCTGCCCACACACACAAAATAGCTACACCCAGCACCGGGAGTGCCACAGACAGGGGAACGACCTCCGTGGCCGTGACAGGCAGTTCAGATGATGACAAAAGACAGGTTACTTCAGAATAGAAATCAATTAAATCCATTTCCCCAGGGCACGATCCTTGATCACCCTCAGCGGCGGTACAGTGAGCGGGGCCATCCTCCATGCCCTCGCTCTCCACCGTAAGCTCCCTCACGAGCGCTGTTGCTGGCTCACGCACCTGGTCAGACGTATCTTCCTGTTCTGACTCCATGGCGAACCTCAGCTCTGTCGCTCCACTCGGCGATGGCTCGTGCGGGCATTCCGTGCCGCGGGATGGTTGCTGGTCAGGGTCTGGGTCCGGAGTGGTGCTGGCGAGGTCCTCTTCTTCGAGGCAGACGGTGAATGGCGAGTTACAACAACAAAACGAAACCAAAGGCGAAAAATGCTGCCAAAACGCTGCCAAACGTACACTTTTTTGGTCGGATCTTCTGTCACGCCAGTTGTGCAAGAACAAGAACACGACGAAGGAGATCAGATAACAGGTAGTTAAATGCACAAGATGAAGTCCAATACCATTTGACCGTTTGAGATCCGACAAACCCAGAACAGAACGGAGATTATATAAGGGAGAACGTAATCAGGGAGAACAGAAACAGTGTTACAGCTAACAATAAAGTTGCATTTTAACTGCAGCATGTTATAAACTATTTAACAAAATTAGCATATAGTGTCCTACTTGTTCAGTTTGTATTCACTGTAAAATTATTGTAATTTTAACTGTAAAAGACTGTAAAAATGCTACAGTATAGCAGTATAGCATTACTATGTATAGGGGAAAAATGTAATAGATCTAACATTTCATTCATAAATTTTAACAGTAAAAATCTTTTAAATGTACAATTTTTGAAAGTAAAAAAGAATAAATCATCTTAGAATTTACAATAAATAGCTGTAAACTGACATTCCTTGTGTGACACTTGATTTGATGTTTTTTAATTGTAATAATTATGTTTCTTTTTAGTTTTTTATATCAGGCCTACATCTTATGTTATTAAATGAATGTTTATTGCATTATTTCAGTGTGTGCATGACACTGCATTCACCTTCTATATATTAGTATTGACCCCAGCTTGTGGAAAAGCTACTTGTGATGAACTTTGATTCATCATGTGTCTTTCTCTTTACCGCTAGTGTTATTATGGTGGATGTCGGTAGATGTTAAAGTACAAAACAGATTTTAGTAGCAGCGTGGCCTTGCTAATTCAGCAGAAAAGAACGGATGGATTTACTGGTTTAAAATATCGTAAATCAGTTTTAATTTATACATTTTGCAGGTTGTTCTATAGGGGGGCTCAGGACCAGTCAAAATGACAGAGAAAAGAAAAACAGACATAAATTTTGGCTGTATTATTTGTGTCCCCTTCAAAAAAATTGCTCTTGAGAGCACATGTGAGCACATGAGACCACACACACATTTTGGTTGGGTTTGTCCATATTTGACCCAAATTTAGGTTGAAACAACCCAGCATTTTTTTAGAGTGTACTTTTACAAAACTACCTTTTGTCTTTCCCAGTCTGTGAACTTATAAAAAAAATGTTACCTGTGGCCCAGATGTGCTGTCCATGTGGTCACATGATATACGTTCATCTTCATAGTTCTGACTGCACAAAGTATTAAATGTTTCCTGTGGTCTAATGTGTTACTTCCTAATTCACCCATTGTTCGAGTTTCATTCTCTCTTTTCTCACACTCGCTGTAATGGAGTTGTTCATCCTCATTGCTTTTCAGCTTCTTATGGAGGTTCAGTCTTACAGTAAGTGATCTCTGCTGTTTATTGTTGATTAAATACAGTATGTCCACATTTTTAGTGAAAAAAGTTTAATTGTCAAAAATATTTCAGCTTGTGTGATCAGAACATGTTTTAGTAGAACTTTTTTAAAACACATGAACCTACAACCTCTGTTTAAGGCATATTAGTTTTACTTTGTCATGAAAAATTCATTTTAAACTGATTGCAATTACCCGATTACACCAATATTTGGGTAACTAGAAATATGAATGCCTATATTAATTGGACTTGGTCATGTAAACAACTTATTTGGAATATCCACTGTATTTATATCTGCACGTTCATATGAACATAATTCTGAGTGTTAGTTGATTGAGAAAGTGCAGTATTGTAGCTTGTTTCTGACATGGAATAAAAAAATTAAAAAGGTAATTGCAACTTTTTATTTCGCAATTCTGACTCTCTCTCTTTTTTTTTTTTTAGAATTGTGAGATATAAACTCGCAATAGTGCCTTATTAAGTCAGAACTGTGAGATAAAAAGTTGCAATTATCATTTTAATTTTTTTATTCTGTGACAGAAAAAAGGTTTCATAGTGCAGTTGTCGAAAATAATAAACAAATAAAACAGATTTTTTTTTTTTTCCATAAATGAAATGAATACCCCTCATGGCCTACATTTTACCATTCATTGTGTTGTTGGGTGCTGTTGTAGTTTAAATTTGTTTAAAGGTTAAACTAAAACATGGAAAATGATGCATGTAAACGTGCTGAAGTGTTCAGATGGGCAGCTGTAAAATCACCTGATTAACTGTTAAACACAATATACAATCACATGACTGATAAACCATCATCTCATTCTCCTGCTGCCACATATTTCCAACACACAGGCTCAATGGAAAAACACCTGTGTCAACACTGTTGCAAAACGTAAAATACGTACCAATACGTACATATATCACTGCAGTTTCTGACAGAAAAGAGTACTAGAGCAAGCACTTTTAATCGTTTTCATACACAATTATTGCAGGGCCAGATTATGGATTACTAAAGACTTGTTTTCACGCGGCTCCTTGCACAATTATGTTATGACCTCAAAACACTTTTTACCATAGTGCATGATTTGTAAACGAATATATTTTTGGAGTTTGCAACACTTACCCAGCTCCAGATGTTCAGTTTTACTGACATAACAAGCTTGCTCGGGAGAGCTCGGGTACAAGTCCTGGAGTGGGGGTTCAATCTTCAACTGGCTGGCGGGAGCAGCCACTGACAGGTCACGTGACCTGTCAGTGGCGCTAGTGGCAGCTGCCAGTCTGATTCTGGCAGGTCTGTCAGTGGTGGGCTGGCAAAGTGTAACGCGTTACCTATCACTCTTGCTGCACGGAAATACACAATTTTATTATTATGAATATAATCTTAAGACTTTATTCTTTTGTATGGTTGACGTTTTAGATGGGTTTATCTCAATTAAAGCAGTCAAATGACCGTGGTCTCAACTGGTTGCAACTGACGCTCAGCCCAACCAGCCACTGCTGAGATGATATTCTAATTATAATTAAAGTTAGACGATTTCATCAAAAGAATAGAAACAGGAGAATATATTTATAATAATAAAATAATGTATTTCCATGCAGCGATAGCAGAGAACGCGTTATACTCGCAGCTTGACTGCGGCTGGCTGGGCTGGGCGTCAGTAGCAACCAGTCGGGTTCACATTTATTTGACTGCTTTAATTGGAATAAACTCACCTAAAACATCAATTGTACAAAAGAATAGAGTCATAACAATATATGTATAATAATAAAATAATGTATTTCCATGCAGCGAGAGTGATAGGGAACGCGTTATACTTGCATCTCAGCATTGGCTGGCTGGGCTGAGCGTCTGTTTCAACCAGTTGAGACCACGGTCATTTGACTGCTTTAATTGAGATTGAATCATCTAAGACGTCAACCATACAAAAGAACAGAGTCTGAAGATTATATTTATAATAATAAAATTATGTATTTCCATGTAGCGAGAGTGATAGGGGACGCGTTATACTCGCATCTCAGCAGTGGCTGGCTGGGCTGAGCGTCAGTTGCGTCATTTGACTGCTTTAATTGAGCTAAACCCATCTAAAACGTCAATCATACAAAAGAATAGAGTCTTAAGATTATATTTATAATAATAAAATTGTGTATTTCCATGCAGCGAGAGTGATAGGGAACGCGTTATACTCGCATCTCAGCAGTGGCTGGCTGGGCTGAGCGTCAGTTGCAACCAGTTGAGATCACGGTCATTTAACTGCTTTAATTGAGATAAACCCATATAAAACGTCAATCATACAAAATAATAGTCATAATATTATATTCATAACAATAGAATTGTGTATTTCCATGCAGCAAGAGTGACAGGGAACGCGTTACACTCTGGCAGCTGCCACCAGCGCCACTGACAGGTCACTGACCTGCCAGCTGCCAGCCAGCTGAAGATTGAACCCCTACTGAAATCCTGTGAAAGGCAAAAGTGCTCAGAGACTACAGTTCAAAAACACGCTAAAATACCATGGTTACGATAGCGATTTTATTTCACATTTGCTTTTGTTAACACTATCGGGTAAGTTTAGGGTTTAGTGTAGGTGTGCGTTATTAAACGTGATGAAGCATTAGCGCCACTCACCGGACGTTTCAATTCAGAACTGCGGTGATACGTACAAACTCCAACGGAATAAAACGTCGCCATATTCACGTTAAGCTGTTCCGGGAAAAATAAACGCTTTTAGCGGCACTCACTGGACATTTCACTTTGAAACTGTCGCGAAACGTGCACGTCGCAGTGTATTTGGGGTTTTGAAAAAATGTTGACACAGGTACGTTTTTCTAATGAGCTGTTCACTGCTGTTCTTCTGGTCTGGAAAATGTTATTGCAATGTTTTTTTTATTTTATTTATTTTATTATTATTATTAATTATGGATTATCTGACTTAAACAGGTTCACTTCAGAAACCCTTCATCAGTTATAATGAGGATGATGTCCATCCCATCATATCATGTGAAATTCCACATCCAGTCAGAGCTGATGTCACCTGTCGTCTCTACACTGAGGATGTTCTTCTGGACTCTCAGAAGAGACAGTCTGGAGAACGTCTTTGTATGTTTTATGTAACTCCTGGTGAACTCTTGACACGAATAGTGAACAGACAGCTGAGCTGTGATTATTCACTCAACACTGAACCTGAGATCAGATCACCGCGCAGTGACACACAAACCATCAGAGGTGAGGACTTTTTACTGTAGTAATTATTATTATTATTATTTACAGTTTTAATCAGAGACACCTGTAGAATTCTTAAGCCGCTATGATTTATGTAGGTCATTAGAATATTATGAAAGTTTGATTAACAAAATAGTTAGTATAGACAAACAAAAAAATATGAGAAAAGCTGAATGATACGACTGTATCTGTGTATTACATCTTTAAGGCACTTCTGGATGGATACTATTTACAAAAACCCATTCAATAAGCTGTATAATAAAACACTGAAAGATCAAATATACTAAATACAGGAAAGAGTTGAATATGGTTTATCATAATCCTGTGGTAACAGTGGGACTCACTGTAGGTCAGTATCATCCATGAAGTCTGAAACAACAGTTGTGTGATGCTGTTACTGAATCAGTACAGTGATCTGTGAAATCTTCTTACACTGAATAACTTGTAGGTCCTTTTCAGACAAACGTTTAACCACAGCATGACTTTGGCAAATGAACAGTCTGATACATTTAGACAGGAAGGAAGTTGTGTTGTGTTGATCATGTAGTTCAGACGTCAGAGAGACAGACAGTGTCAGACGCATCTATGGAGGCTGATGGAGTCATTCTGTTCTGCAGCACCTTTTGAACTCTGTGACTTTACAAAAATGACACTTTATATGTTGAATAAATGTTGAAGTCAGATGTATTTCAGTTCTTTCAGATATATGCTTATTAATTATGACTTGATTAATTATGATTTTTACACATTGCCAAAAAAAAAAAGAACAAGATGGAGAAGTGTGTCTTTTACATAAATGGAAGAGCATGTCAGCTCTCACTCACTGAATCTCAGATCAGTATTTGGTCAGAAGGTCAGAGTTCATCTGTGAGAATAACCTGTGAATTTGTCACAAGGTCAAAAATCATCTCCTCACTCTGATCCAGTGCCAGTGACAGTCCAAAGTAATTTTTTTATCAATATATTAATGTGAAGCAATATGTGTGATGCACTTAAAGATTTGCAAATTATGTACAATGACTCTATATAATGCTGGTAAATTGTCTTTGCAGGTTCAACAACAACCAGCACAGCACGTACTACTACAACAGACATTACAACTAGTAAGTTACTGATAACATCTTTTCTGGTTAATGTAGATTAAATTTGAGAAACAATTCCCTTCTGAAAAGTGATTCCCCTTGCACTGTGTTATTATTATTATTATTTTTTTTATTTTTATTTTTTTTAATTTTAGACATTCATTTCATGTTAAACCTGACAACAAGCAAGGCAAAGGAAACCATGTGTAAGTTCATTCACTCTTCCTCAGCTCTAACAGTCACTGTGTAAAATTAATATGTTGGATTCAAAAATATGGCTGGGATCCATTTTCAAAGTATCTGTTCATCTGTAACTCATAGTTTTAGTCTTTGAAGGTAAGCAGGAAGTACGCAGAGAATTCAAAAAGACGAGGCTCATGATTGTGCTGCTTTTTACAACATGGTTACTAATAGATTATGAATTGTGTGTATATTTTTTTCAAACATTCTATTTACTATAACTATGTTTTTTCTGCAGTTTCCATTGCAACCTCTACTCTGCCAGATATCAGAAGTATGTCAGGACATGGTATGTATTTACTGTAGATGCCAAATTGTTTTGCTCCAGTCATACTGGATGAACATTGCATGTTTCACCTAATATGTTTGCCTATTTTAGTCTATTTTTACATATAGATGCATGATACAAAAAGATAATCCACTTTCCAATTATCTGTTATCATGGTTTTTAGAGTGTTTAGTTCAGTACAATGTTAAGATTTATGCCAGTCTTTGTAAAGACCATTTTTATTTTAAAAACAACTTAAGATGTTCTTTCTGCAGTTTCAACAGAAACATCCACTCAAAAAACTTCACAAACAAACACAGAAACATGTGAGTAAAGTTTAGTGTACCTGACAATAAAAGTTTTCTCTCATAGTGTTTATTGTAATTCATATAGCTCATTATTTTACCATTTCAATTTCAGCAACAACGGCTGTCATTTCCTCCACTGAAACCTCGACATCCACCAGAACTGGTAACTTTCATAAATATCAGTAGAACGCCATATAATGAACATTCTTTTTACAGTGACTTCAAACACTGAAACACTGTTTATATTCATCATGTATGATTTAATTTTAGTTTTCTTCTGTTTCAGCGGTTTCTAGTGTTCACACTTCAACAGCTGATCCTAAAGATCCACACACACCACTACACAGAGGTTTTATTCTAAATCATTTTCCTCCATATTTGAAATGATTTGACCATTGCATTCTCTTTCAGATCTCTGAACATTTACTTATTTCCATGTACACAACAAACATAAAATAAATCTACAATCACATGAATTCTCAGGTGGACTGATGTATCTAAAGCACTCATATTAATCATCATAATGCACATAAACATGTATTAAAGTGTTGGTTTTGTTTTGACACAGAAACATGGTTTATAGTTCTGGTTTCCACTGGTGTTGGTGTCATTTTGACTGGATTCATCTGTCTGTGTTGGTTTGCAAGTAAGTAAAGTTTATAATTGTTCACTCCATGCTGTTCAATACAGAAATTATCATGTGAATTTATCATTAAAACAACAGGGAGTTGACCAAAATGCTGTACAGGAGTAAAAACTGAACATAATACAGTAGCTCAATGTTTTCTAGGTAAAAAAAGAAGAAAACAGTAAGTTTTATTTTTGTTTTTTATGGTTTTTCAGTTTTAGTTAACTATAACCCTGATTGTAGTCTATGAGCTGTATGTGCAAATGTTTATCACCGTATCTGATATATGCATACATGAAAAGATGCCATAAAGATCAATATTTGATTCTTAGCAATAAAATGAGATCAGTATCATCAGATGTTCCCAGTCAAGGAATTGGTATGGTGAGTATCTTTGTAATTAATCTTTTCAATCACAAAGTAATAAATATATATTTATAATACCATAACAAGTAAGAATGGCTGAAATGGACACGACCTTAATTATTCTTAATGTTTTTTAGAGTTCTGGACCTGCAGAGACATATTCTCTGATCACTTCTGTACCAGCCAAATCTCAGCCCATATCTGTGGGTAAGAGAACATCAATCTCAGTAAATGATCTCAGATAGCGTGAAGCTTAGTAACAGATGTCACCAAGAAAGATAAATAAAACTGCTGAGTTAAAAACACCATATAGTGACCACAGCTTCTCAGAAACTGGTACCATTTCCTCTTTCAAATCTTCAGCAGATCAGCATTATTAGCCACATCTTTTCTTAAAGGAACAGTTCACACCAAAATTAGCTATTTTGCATAATGTTTACATTGTACAATGAAAGAAGCAGTGATGAGAGGCTGTAAAGCTTCTAAAATGACAAGTTTCAATCTTTAGGAGAAGCCATTTCACATTTGTCCTCTTGTTTTGGATGGTTTTCTATTGACCCTCTTCATCATGCTGTTCTTCCAAAGGCCTCGAACACCCAAATTCCCATCAGGACAACACACCAGATCCCACAGCGACTTCCTCTTTCATTATGTCTGAAAATTCAATTTACCAGCCCTCAGGTAAGTTTTTTCATTAGAGTGGTCATATCATGATGAATCAAATCTCTCTTGTTCTTTACTAATGGTTATTAGTAAAGAACTAATGAACTAATTACTAATGGTTACAGTTGTGGTCTAATGGTTAGCGAGTCGGACTTGTAACCTGAAGGTTGTGGGTTTGAGTTTCAGTATGGGCAGGAAATGTAGGTGGGGTTAGTGAATGAACAGCGCTCTCTTCCACTCTTATTACCCACAGCTGAGGTGCCTTTGAGCAAGGCACCTAACCCCCAATCACTGCCCTGTGCCGCAGCAAACGGCTGCCCACTGCTCCGGGTGTGTGTTCACAGTGTTTGTGTGTGTTCACAACACATCACGTCATTTTCACTTTACTATGAAAACATGTTGTGGTTTCAAGACTTCCTGCAGTTTTGCTGACATAAAAGCATTGAGAAGCTTGACCCACCCAATCACAATGAGCTCATACAGAGGAAGTGGAACAAATACTAAATTCATCATAACTGTTGCACAATCAGTCCGAGAAGAGAAGATTCTGCTGTGCCAAAGTGTCATAGCATATTAAAGTTTTATGACAGAGAGCTTGTTCATGAAGGTCAAAACATGTTCTTTAAAGTGATATGACGCATCTGCTTTACAGAAGTTTTGGTCAATATTCAACAGAAACAGGGAAATACAGCGGAAAATTAGGTAATATATGAACAGTCACACCCCAAACCCACATAACCAAATGAGACGTCATGAACAGAATACAAACACATTTATCTTGTCTGTCTTTTCAATCTTTATTTCTTCTTCTTTAAGAATGTTTACCACCTGTACTGCACGATTCCTGACAAACCAGTTCACTCAAACGCAGCAGATCAAGTCTACAGTTTGGTGAAGATGCACTGATGAGCCTCAAGTCTTGTTTCATTATGTACATTCATTATAAATAAAATATCTTTACTTGATTACAAATAGGTTTTATTTTCATCATTTAGTGTTTGGTGTTGAATGCACTGTGACCTCTGTGACCACACAGAAGATTTTCTCTAGCTCAATACTGCCTTGTAAGAAGTGCTTGGGATTCAATAAGCTGAACTAAAAAATGTAATGATGAATGAAAAAATGTTTTTGCGCAAACATAATTTCAATATATTTGTAAAGAAAATTCATGTCTGCTGAGTGTTTTATAATGGATGCTGGCTGAAGAAGCGTGTTTCCATAGGTCAGTAGTGTTTATGTACAATGATTCCCACAGGATTTTGTGAGACTATGAGGGGTGGATCTGTGTCCCTGTTGGAGGGCATGTCCAATCTGGTGCATTTAAGGGCTTTTCAACACTGTGCTTAAAAGATTAGTTCACTTTAAAATGAAAATTTTCAAGCCATCCTAGGTGTATATGACTTTCTTCTTTCAGACGAACACGATCGGAGTTAAATTAATAAGCACCCTGATGCTCCCAAGCTTTATAATGGCAATGCACGGAAACCACCTGTTTGAAACTCAAAAAAGTGCATTCATCCATTATAAATGTACTCCACATGGCTCTGGGGGGTTAATAAAGGCCTTCTGAAGCAAAGCGATGCATTTGTATAAGAAAAATATCCATATTTAACATGTTATAAAGTAAAATAAGTAGCTTCCGGTCATACGGATTCTACTTATGTCTAAAGCGTAATTTTACTACGCTAGGGCGTAGCGTAGTATGTCATGGCATAGCATAATACCAGCAGTACGTCGTGAAAGTTACGCTTTAGACCTAACTTGTCTGGGTTAGTTGTGATTAAATTATTAATCAATGTCACTGTTAAACTGGTAAAACACTGGTAAAAAGTTTCAAAGCATCAAAGGAATTGTATCCTGTTTCAAAAGTTCTGTACACAAATCAGTTAAATTCAGTTTGTACAAGAGCGTGTGTACATTGCAAAAAAATAAGCTATTCTGTGAAATAGTATAAATAAACCCATTATGCTGCGGTAAATGAACCAAAGAACATGCCAGGTTTAAATAAACCACTGCTGGGTTTGTCTGTTTTGGTTCATATGTGGGTTATTTCAACACATCGGTTTTAGAGTGTACACTAATCTACATAAGACAAGTGTACACTAATCTACATAATCTTTCCTGTCTGATGCGCTGCTTCCTAATTCACCCATTGTTTGAGTCTCATTTTGTCTCTTTTCACACTCGCTGTAATGGAGTTGTTCATCTTCATCGCTTTTCAGCTTCTTATGGAGGTTCAGTCTTACAGTAAGTGATCTCTGCTTTTTTAGTACAACATTCAAACACACAAAACTACAAAATGATTGAAAACAGTGGAATAAGAAACTGCATGTCTTTTTTGGGAATTATGTGTACAAGTACATGTGAAGCATGTAAAGGTCTTATTTGAAGCCTCAACCAGAATATGCTTTAACTGACAAGTGATTGATCTGTTTTGAGTTGTTGCAGAATTCCCTACTGTACGCATATCTCAAGATGTTTTTAGAGAGTCCAGCTCAGTGAAGATGAGCTGTGGGAATCCTGAAAATACCAATGAGATTCTCATTTGGATCAGTGAGGTTTCACTACCAAGCAATTTCTAAAAAACAGAAACCGAGTATTAAAATTCTGACTCTTACTCCTTACATATTGTATCTTTATGGTTGAAATAGTATTATTAGTATACTAGTATGCCATTTCGAATTCAACCTGTGGGAATAAAAACTGTTACATTTGCCCTGATCTGCCCTATGCCACAGTGCACATGGTGGTAAGTGTGGTCGTTTGGTCTAAACTTTCATCTATATAAATGTCCTACACAGTCTAATGTTCTAATCGTCTCACTGTGTGAGCCTCGTTCTGTCTCTTTTCTCACACTCACTGTAATGGAGTTGTTCATCTTCATTGCTTTTCAGCTTCTTATGGAGGTTCAGTCTTACAGTAAGTGATCTCTGCTGTTTAATGGATTCTTCAAAACTGCATGTCCACATATGTAGTGAAAAAAAGTTTCATTGTGTAAAATATTATAGCATGAATATTACATGTGAAGTTATAATATGACATATTCATTTTGTTTTTGAATTCCTACCTGTAATTCCAGCTCGAATCAGCTAAAATATTGGCTTACTAAGGGCAATCAGATTAATGTTTCTATTTGACGCACACAAAGAGAATATGATAAAATTCTGATTACTATTCTTGTTAATGTCAGTATGTGTTTTGGGTTGTTTCAGAATCTCCTGCTGTAAAAGTATCTCCAGATGTCATAAGCGAGTCCAGCTCAGTGAAGATGATCTGTGAGACGCAGCAGATGTTACAGTAAAACATTTTTTTCTACATAAACAGAGAAACAGAGAAGAATATAAAAGTCAGTCCATGTGAGCTCGGTCTCACTGGTGCTGAAGTGCTCAGATGGGCAGCTGTAAAATCACCTGCATCAGTCGACATTAACTGAGCACGGGATTGATAAACCATCATCTCATTCTAGGTGAGATATTTCACTGCTGTTCTTCAACTACCACTTTGAAGTCACAAGTTCAAAAACCATCTCCTCGCTCTGATCCAGTGACAGTAACAGTCCAGAGTAAGTACTTTAAAAATCATATCTTGAAATAACTGATGAGAAAAGTAATATTATTTTTCTCAATGTTTCAACAGCGATCTCTACTGGTGAAATATCTGTAAGAACTAAAACAAACCTTGAAAATTCTTCCTCTCATGATCATGTGATGTGGTATATTCATTTAAAATGAATTTAATAGTAAAAAAAAAGGCACATAATTTATCCGATATGATAACTTATCATAATTTATCTAGTATAGTTACAGTATATAGATATTGAATTCATATACTGATCATCAGACAAAGGCAGAATCTTTGGAGCTTTTTTTATTTTGGGAGAAAATGGATTTTGTATTGGTAAAGTATGTTAAATGTAGCTGAAAGCATCTTCAAGTCATCTGTAGACAGATTTGAAGCATCAAACATTAAAACAAATTTTTATAGTTTTTACACTTTTTTAATCAACTATTGTAATATACACATGCACATAAAATTGCATTTTAACTGCAGTATGTTATAAAAAATATCACAATATTAGCATAGTGCCCGGCTGGTTTAGTTTGTATTATTTTTAGTTTGTACAAGAGCACAATCCACACGGAGGAATCAGGAACATAATTAACACAGAGAAGGACAGGAGAGCAACAACATGAAACAGACATACAGGATCAACAACCAACAAAAACAACTGAAACACAGAGCTTTAAATACACAGGTTAACAAGGAGCTGAGGGACAGGTCTAGGTGATTTGTAACCATGGAAACAAACAATGGCATTATGGAAACAAACAAGGTAGGCAAAGAAAACAAAGGAAACAGGAACAAAAAATACACTTCAACATAAAAGTCCTTTACACAACAAGGGGCCACAAGACTGGGATTGTGACGAATTTGATGTTTTTTTTATTATAAGTCTAATAATAAAAAAGTTATTTGTGGCATATTTACAGTCACCATGAAATCAAAATGCACAATTCTTTTTTATGGATTATTCCAGTGTTTATTATAGGATGATTCATGATAAATGATTTATCCGTGCATATCATAATTTTTTAAAAATTTACGTGCCTTGTAATCTTTAATCAAAATAACTTTCCGTCCCTCATACAGCGACATCTCTTCTCTGATGATGTGTTTACTGGCGTGAGGGCGGGACAACCTGTCACTCACATGAGATCGACCAATAGCAAACCACAACCATCCAATCAATTCCTGATGGACAAAATCAAGTTCCATGCAACATTTTAACTTGTTTGAGAAGTTGTTTAACTTGGATATGTCACGATAGAGAAGAAAAGACTATCACAACTTCCCTTTCATGTCAACTTTAAATGTTGCTTTTACAAAACTACCTTCCATCTTTCTGAGTCTGTGAGTACAAAAAAACGTTACATGTGGCCAATAGCAACTTTGATTCTTTACCTAACCGTACACCGTAAGATCCTGACACCTTGCACTTCTGGAGACTCCAGGTAGGTTGCAGTTCTGGAAAATGGTGGCGCTGGAGACTAAAGGGTTCCTGATGGTTTCACACTTAATTCTTCACCTTAATTCTTAATTCTTTTGCAGTAAACATGTGTCTTTTCTTCTCCATCTGTTTTTGTCTGACCCTGCTGACCCAATGAGTGTTTCACTGTCCAATGGTCATGCTTTAACTGTAATTTCTAGTAATGCATCCTTCTCATGTGCATTTAATAATTTTTGACTTTTCAGTCTGAGTTAAATCTCTTTTTTGCCTCATTTTACCTGTAAAAGAAAACCTGCCTAGTGCCTAATAATTCTGCACATCTGAATATAAGGCGTTTTTCATTTCCAGCCTTCATGAATAATTATATATCACTTAAAAATGATTAAATACAAAATTAATAGTTGTAGCTATTAAGATTGATGTGGTTTGGAATTGGTCAAATGTGCTTGGCAAAAAAATATGATCAGAAAATCAACGTGCCTAATAATACTGCACACAGTGTACATGTCAAGTCACTTTCACTTTACATCCGTGCTGTGAGATGTTTCAAAAAGTGGTGGGGACAATACTGACCCTGGCAAAAAGTGGTGGGAACACGTCCTACCCGTCCCACCTACAAATTACGCCTATGCATGTAGCCCAGATCTGCCCTCTGTTACAGTGAATACAGCTGAACATGTGATCTCATGACATACGTTCATCTTTGTAGAACTGACTGCACAAACTATTAGATGGTTTCCTGTGGCCTAATCTGTTACTTCCTAATTCACCTATTGTGTGAGTCTTGTCTCTTTTCTCACACTCACTGTAATGGAGTTGTTCATCTTCATTGCTTTTCTTCTCCTTATGAAGGTTCAGTCTTACAGTAAGTGATCTCTGTTGTTTAATGCTAATTAAACATTATGTCCACATTTGTAGTGAAAAAACATTTGTCTAAAATATTTCAGCATGTGTGATCAGTACGTTTGTGTTTTAGTAGAACACAGCAAACACATGAACCTACAGCCTCTGCTTTAAGGAAGTTTTACTTTAGCTATGACATGAAAATTCATTAAACTGATTGCAATAACCAGATTTCATATTAAAGTTATTCTGGGAGCTATTGTATATATGCTGATAAAAGCTATCAGAATCAGGGGAATGCATTTTTGAAATGCATGAGAAAGAGACTTTTTTTTTTTTTTGCCAAACATTAAAAGAAATGGACTTAAAATTTTTAATGTTGTTTATTTATAAGTGGTGGTTTTAATATACTTTGAGACAAACCATGTGCAAATTCATCAATCAACACCACTGCTGAGTATTTTCTCATTAAAACTGCAGTGTATCAAAGACCGTCTCAAAAACATGGTTTGAAACCACCCGTTTCCTACTGTTACAAACATGAATCATGTCAATGTGCAATGCGGGGTTTTTCCTATCATTTCTATCATGCTTGGTGGCCATTATAACACAGTGAGCACAAAATCAACTTTAAGAAAGGACAGGTAAAATGATGTGATGTTTGTTATGATGAAATATATGTCTTTCTCCACTGACTTTCTATGATGTTCAAAGCGTTTCTAAGGATGCTGATTTTTAGAAGGCAGCTGTCTGACTCTGAGATGGCGAACAAGAATATGGTTTGTGTAACATTAGCGCAACACCTTATTAGCTATTTGATAACGTAGTCAAGCCAAAGGTTAATCATATTAATTACTGTTATGTGTCCAACGTTGTAGAGAGTGATACATAAAACGCATTACCATTCTGATACAACGACTTGTAGATGACCCTGTAAATTCTTCTTCTTTTAAATCTTCAGAAGTTTCTGTTTCAAACAAGGCTAAAATTAAACCAATATTTCCACTTGCCATTGTGTAGCGTTTACTACTGTTGACCGAGTAGATCAGGTAGCTGGTGTGATGGAGTGAAGGCGAGGATTAATTTGCATATTCACGGCTCCACGTAAACTAAATGAAGCAAGGGTGCAGAGTTGCATTAAAGCTATGTTAAGGCTTGAAGAATTTATTTTCACAAGAAAAAATTTTTTAAATACGTAATTTTGATTATTAAAGATTATTGACTGCAGGGGGACTTTAAATCAGTAAACAAATACCTCCTGGCCTACATTTTCCATTCATTGTGTAGTTGGATGATGTTGCAAGGACATTTGAGTTTAAATTTGTTTAAAAGTTTAACCAAAACATGGACTATGATTGGAAAATGATGCATGGAAAAGTGGCCAGTAAGAAAATGTAATGCAGTGATTGATCTGTTTTGGGTTGTTTCAGAATCTCCTGCTGTAAAAGTATCTCCAGATGTCATAAGTGAGTCCAGCTCAGTGAAGATGATCTGTGAGCCAGGATTTGTTACAGTGAATCAGTGTATTTTCTACATAAACAGAAAAAAAGAGAAGAATATAAAAGTCAGTCCACCTTGTGAGCTCAATCTCACTGGTGCTGAAGTGCTCACATGGGCAGCTGTAAAATCACCTGCATCAGTCGACATTAACTGCTACTACACAACAACCGAGCACGGGACTAATAAACCATCTCATTCTCCTGCTGTCACATTGAAGGTTAAAGGTGAGATATTTCACTGCTGTTCTTCTGAGTTAGGAACTGTTATTGCAATGTTTTTTTTTATTAATTATGAATTATTTGACTTAAACAGGTTCACTTCAGAAACCCTTCATCAGTGTTAACAACGATGATGTCCAGCCCATCATATCATGTGAAATACCACATCCAGTCAGAGCTGATGTCACCTGTCGTCTCTACACTGAGGATGTTCTTCTGGACTCTCAGAAGAGACAGTCTGGAGAACGTCTTTGTATGTTTTATGTAACTCCTGGTGAACTCTTGACACGAATAGTGAACAGACAGCTGAGCTGTGATTATTCACTCAACACTGAACCTGAGATCAGATCACCGCGCAGTGACACATACACCATCAGAGGTGAGGACTTCTGAAGCCAGTATGATTTATGCAGGCCATTAGAACATTATTAAAGTTATGAAAAGTCAGTATTTACAACAAATAAAAACGTGTATTACATCTATAGGGCACTTCTGAATGGATAATATTTATAACAACCCTTTCAATAGGCTGTATAATACAACAATAAAAGGTCAAATATACTAAATATATTGGTCTGTATCAATCTGTAAAGTCAGAAACAACATATTGAAGCTGATTCTAGCAGTTGTGTGATGCTGTTAGTGAATCAGACAGTAATCTGTGAAATATTCTTACACAGAATAACTTGTAGATTTTTTTTTTTTTTACATGCAAATAAAGAACCACTGCACTGTAAGTGATTGACGATTAGTTTAAAACAACTTTTGAAGTGTTGATAGTATCATACAGATTTTTGTGTTTTGTCAAACCAACTAATGCCACAAACTATCACAGAAAATAAATCAATTGCTAATACTGATGTTTGTGCTGTAGTTTCCCCTCCAAAATGATGTCACTTCCCGAAGGATGATGTCATTAAAGAACTTCTGTTTAATAGTTTTATAGTTTAAAATTACAAAAGATTAACATGATGAAAGTTAAGGACAGAAAGTTGAGTTTGTTTGGGTTTTTTTTTTTTTTTTTCTTTCAGTTTTTCAACTTTCAGAAGAATCACCTGCTTTTAATCTGAGATCTCTAGAAGAATACATTAAATCTTTTCCTTTTTTCTTCATTAGATCTTCCTCAGGCCAAGTTAACAGCGTCTGCTTCAGTTATTATGGAAACAGACACAGTTCAGCTGAGCTGTAACAATACTGAAGATCTGAAGATGGAGATGTGTGTCTTTAACATCTATGGAAGAGAAAGTAACTCAAAACACAGCTCATCATGTCAGCTCTCACTCACTGGATCTGAAATCAGTATTTGGTCAGGAGGTCAGAGTTCATCTGTGAGAATAACCTGCTTCTACACTGTGAAGAAGTCACAAGTTCAAAAACCATCTCCTTACTCTGATCCAGTGACAGTGACAATCAAAAGTGAGTTTTGAGATATTTATGTATTGATAATGTTTAAAAATGTACTTCTATAAAAAACAAACAAACACCAAAGTCCTTTACATACATCCACTGTGATAAACTATTGTGAGTCTATGATATGGGCTGTTCACTTGTGTAATGTTTCTCTGTACAGCAGGATTATTGAAAGCAAAATTAGTGTCAGTTTAGGCTAACTAATCAACTCATTGTCTCATTTGGTTCAGTGAAGTCCTCTTAGGATACAAACCTGTACAAGACCTGACACATAGTACATTGTATGAAAAAAAATTATTTTGTATATGAAGGCTCTGTACCATCAACAACAAACACTGTCTTGATGTTTACTTGAAAGTTAAATATTGCAGTTACTCCCTGTAATACTGGTAAACTCTCTTTACAGTTTCAACACGCGCTACCACTGCACATGTGACAACAATCATGACAACCCTTGAGTAACTGAGTTTGATCAAAAAGAAATTATTCTTCATCCTTGAATAACGTGATAATTGGTATATTTGTAGCTGATAAGATACTGATAACACTTTGTCTGGTTATTCTGAATTCAAAGTGCAAAATTATTCCCTTCTCCAAAATTATTTTTTATATTTGTAGACTCACATTCCAAGTCAAACCCTGCCAATTGCTTTTAATTTAAAGATTTATGCCTGTCTTTGTTAAGACAACTTTCATTTTGAATACACACTATGATGTTCTTCTGACTGCAGTTTCACCAGCAACATCCACACAAAAAACTTCACAAAGGGACACAAAAATATGTGAGTAAAGTTTAGTGTTTAATGAAAACATGTACCTAACATTAAAATTCTTCCATAGTGTGTTTATTATAACTCATATAGCTAATTATTTTGCAATGTATTTTCAGCAGTAATAGCTGCTGTTTCCACTACTAAAACCCCGACATCCACCAGAACTGGTAACTTTAATAAATATCAGTAGAACCCCATATAAGAGAAATTCTTCTTCTGAAATCACTGTAAGACCAATTCACACTGCACCATCAGATGCCAACAAATGGCAACATGCACTTTGTCGGATCAGTATTTTACCCCTAGTGTCTGTTTCTGTGACCCCATTGGTCAGCTCTCCTTTTTGCTGATTTAACATGTTGAATCGGTGTTTGTCGGATTGTGTCATGTCTGAGAAGTGACAAACTGTAATCTGGTGACTATCGGCGTTGGTTGGCGTCTTTCTGTGCGGTGTGAATTGGCCTTAACCCTGCTGTGAATAATCATCATGCTTTGGTCAAATGTGATTTCACCTTATTTCTTTTCTGATGCAGATGTTCACACAACGAATCATACTGAATGTTCAACCACACCACAGCATCTACAAAACAAAGGTTTTTCCTTGTCCTGTTGTGTTTCCATTTTTAATTGATTTGACTGTTGCATGAATTAGACGTTCTCTTTCAAACCTCTGTAAAACATTTCCATGCACACAACAAAAGTAAAACAAATCTACATGTACATACATTTTCTCCATCTTTTGTGTATCACTTCAATTGTCAGGTAGACTGACATATATAAAACAACCAAATTAAATTTTACCATAATGCACATAAACATGTATTAAAGTGTTGGTTTTGTTTTGACACAGACACATTGTTTATCGCTCTGGTTTCCACTGGTGTTGGTATCATTTTGATTGGACTCATCTGTCTGTGCTGCTTTGCATGTAAGTCAAGTTTTCAAACGTACATTTGTTTGTTCTGGAGTATATACTGAGTTTCATGTTGTTCAATATAAAATTTATCATGCAAGCTGAAATTGAACATATAATGCTCATTGATTTGTAGATAAAAAAAGAAGACGAAAAAAGTAAGTTTTTTTTCATGCATTCAATTCAGTATTATGACGAGCTTGTTCATGAATGATAAAACATTTGTTATTTAAAGTGATATGACTATTTAATGCAGACTACTTCTACATTGCATTAAATGTTTTTCATGTATTCAATTCAGTAGTCTGTGATACAATATGACTTGTAGTATATATTATTTGTAGTCTAGGAACTATGAGTGTAAATGTTTAGCACCTTATCTGATGTATGAATATGTATGTATGAAAAGATGCCATAAAGATCAATATTTGATTCTTAGCAATAAAATGAGATCAATAAGATCAGATGTGCCCAGTCAAGGAATTGGTATGGTGAGTATCTTTGTAATTAATCTTTAAAATCACAAAGTAATAAATATTTATAATACCATAATGAGTATGAATGGCTTAAATGAACACAACCTTTAATATTATTAATGTTTTTTAGAGTTCTGGACCTGCAGAGACATATTCTCTGATCACTTATGTACCAGCCACATCTCAGCCCATATCTGTGGGTAAGAGAACATCATTCTCTGTAAATGATCTCAAATAGCGTGAAGCTTACTAACAGATGTTACCAAGAAAGATAAATAAACCTGATCAGTTAAAAACACCACATAGTGACCACAGATCCACATTATTAGCCACATCTTCTCTTAAAGGAACAGTTCACACCAAAATGAAAATCATTTACTCACTTTCTTGCTCTTCCAAACCCATAAGTCTTTCTTCTTCAGTGGAACACAAAATAAGTTATTTTTGCAGAATGTTTACACTGTCTATACAATAAAAAGCACTTTTAAAGGGCTGTAGAACTTCTAAAACTCTTTCAGTCTTTATTTAAAAAACATTTTCCCTTACAGTCTGAGGGTATGTTTACATGACAATGATGTACTATAAACAAAAAAAAGTTTTTCCTTTACGTTTTTCACGTATAGACGGCAACGTTATCAAAATAATTCCCGTTCACGCGGATCTGCAAAAATGAATAAAAACGTATTTTTTATTTTTGTATTATGCTGCCAGGCCAGTAGTTGGCGATGTCACTTTGTAAAGAAACAGTACGCGCCTATAGACCTTATGCGCCAGAGAAACGTGCGCACAGCTATCTTTAGAATTTTGTCTTTGAACTTCCGTTTTGCGGTAGACGTATATTTCTATGGCATCGCTGTCAAAGAAAAATTAGCTGGTGAAGTGGATTTACTTATTGTAGAGTTAACAAAAGTTATTATGAGCATTGTAATGTGTAAATCAAATGTCTTAACAAATGTCAGTAGACTGGGAAGATTTTAAAACAATAAGTTCATTCATGAATACATAAGATCGCTGTGGAAATACAAACCGGAAGTCAAAAGACAACAAGCGCAGCACTGAAAAGGGGCGGGGCTACATAAGGTCTATTGACTGAACATGTAATACGCATGCACGTGATGTCACTGTTTCCACAAATTTGCGTTTTTACAGGGAGACAATAATGGTATCATTTTCAAAAGCTTGAACCTTGAAGCCCGTTTTCAGAAGTTTGTCTTTTCAAGCCCTCCAAACACCACTGTTGTGCAAATGAACGGCCAAAATGCATGTAAATGGCCCTTTAATGTCCTCTAACAACCTCTATAGTCCCAATTAGTCGCTTGTTAGCAACTGCCTCTTTTCAAGACAAGAAAAAGCATTAAAAAAAAAAAAAAAATCACAAGGGGGTTTACTGATGTATTATGACATATAAATAAAATGTGAAAAAATCTTGAGTTTCTGTTATCCATAGACCTTATTTCAGGCATTTAACCAAAAACCCATAAAAAAAACAAAAAAAAAACATTGATTTCAGGTGTTAACTCACAAATACATAGCACTGCAGCACTGTAGCTCTCACATCTATGCACTCATTCAATCATGGTGCATCATGTTTGGTATCGAGAGATGCATTAATTGCGTTTGGTGTCATCAAAGTGTAATTCATCTTCATACACCACATTTGAAGTTTTAGGAGAAGCCATTTCACATTTGTCCAGTTGTTTTGGATGGTTTTCTATTGACTCTGTTTGACCCTCTTCATCATGCTGTTCCTCCAAAGGCCTCGAACACCCAAATTCCCATCAGGACAACACACCAGATCCCACAGCAACTTCCTCTTTCATTATGTTTGAAAATTCAATTTACCAGCCCTCAGGTAATAAAGGGCTTTTCTTTCATTAAAGTGGTCATATCATGATGAATCAAACCTACTAATACTAGTACTAAACCTATATGAAAACACACTGTGGATTCACAATTCAAAACTTCCTCACTAGTCCAAATACAGCATTTTTGATGCTCACATATAAGCACTGGGAAACTTGACCCACCCAATCTCGAAGAGCTCATACAGAGGAAGTGGAACAAATACTAAATTCATCATAACACTGTTTGAGTCTGAGAAGAGATGATTCTGCTGTGCAATGTGTCAAAGCTTAAAATACATTAAAGCTTTATGACAGAGAGTTTGTTCATGAAGGTCAAAACATGTTCTTTATGGTGCTTCTGCATTGCATTACAGGGGTTTTGGTCAATAAACAACAGAAAGAGGGAAATACAAAGGAAAATGAGGTATGTGTGAACATTGTCACACCACAAACCCACATAAACAAATGAGATGTCCATCATGAACAGAACCAAGGTATTTATCCTGTGTCTTTTCTATCTTTCTTTCTTCTTCCTTAAGAATGTTTACCACCTGTACTGCACGATCCCTGACAAACCAGTTCACTCAAACGCAGCGGATCAAGTCTACAGTTTGGTGAAGATGCACTGATTGTTTGCTCTGTTGTTTCATTATGTACAGTATATCCATTATAAAGTTTCTTTACTTGAAGCAAAATAGGTGTTTACTTTCATTATTCAGTGCTTGGTGTGGTACCACTTATAATATTGGACTTAAAATATCACATTTAATATTAATACTATTTATTTTTAACCATCCCTGGCTTTGTCTGAAATTATCCATTTTAATAGAAAATGTATGGCTTGTCAGTAAACTGCCACCATTATGTTTGGCTAATGTCATTCCATAGAAAAAAGTAGGCTTTGCTTTGAAAACATTATCCATATAAAACCGTAATATACAGATGAAATTGTTTACTTACGGTTTGGGATGTGGCTTCTGTCAGATCCAATCCAGCGATATCAATCTTTTTTTACAGTCTATGGATCCAATACAGTTGGCTGCTTCATCTTTCAACAAAAGTTTCTTTGCAAACTCTCCATTATATTGTGCCTTCGTTTAAAAACACAGTAAAATGATCTGAACAAACATATAATTCTCCGACACGATCCGGGACGCCAATAAAAACAAACCATCCACTTGTTCCTGTGGAAAGTGTCCCGTCTGAAGTCTGTACAGAGACGCAAACTCTGTTTAAACAGGACGCGTCTAAGCGAACGTTTTTTTTTTTTTTTTACTATTCATTTGTCCTGATGTCTGTACCTCTTAAACTGATCTGGTATCTGTATTCCATATATTGTATCCAGTGTAGACAGCGTCGCGTCAGTTATTATAAATGGCTTCTATTTGCTTTTAACAAGATGTGACGCTTGTGTCTGGTGAAGAGTGGGCGGGGTCTATGGTCCGATGATGTAAACCGATTCGCCAATGTCTTGCAGTCATATTCTCCAGATCCCACAATATCCAAATGAACCATTTTTGGAAATGTATTAAATAAATGCTTTGTTTATACTGAAGACGTTTTAAGCTATGAAACTGCAGGATGTTTTCATGACACAAATAACGTTTATATGTCAAAAGATCAAGGAAAATGTTATTTCTCATGTCATAATGACCCCTTTAACTGTAAAATACTGTCAAATTTATGGGTTTTGAAAGTAAAGACAATGAATTATCATTTATTATCATGAATTATATATATTTATGGTGAAAAACAGTAAAAGGACTTTCCCTGAAGTCCCTGCGTGACGACTTATGATTATATTTTATTTAAATAGATTATGTTTGCTATGAATAATGTTGTTTTGTGTTACATTTTAAGTTATTTAATTAATGTTCATTGCATTGTTTTAGTGTCTTTGTGTGTATGACCTTGTGCACCATATAAACATGAGTACTGGCTGAATTTTATGGACAGGCCACTCTGATTCATCATGTGACTTTCTGTTTTACCATCTGTATTATCATAGTGGTTATCAGTACATTTTTCATTACAAAATAAAAGCTTATTTTGGTAATTCAAGTCAATTGGTATACTAACATTACACCATTAATTGAATATACATTTTACAATATACAGGCACCAATAAGCAATACCATAAACACCACAAACAGTGAATTTCTAGCAACCATGCTACCGCTTTTTACCATAAATTTAAGTTTTGTGTGCTTTGATATCAATGTTGTCATATTTTATTGCTTTCATGACTAGTGAATTCAAGTAGTGCATTCACAGAATTAAATGAAATGATCAAAAACTGATGGAAAATATGTTTTTATTTACATAACATGGCTTTCCTTTGATGTAAAGGGAATAGGCAATTAAAAGTTATTTTCCAAGTACTTTTTTTTTAGGCAGGCAAAACTTATAAAGTTTGTGAAGAATCCACATCTCATCTTTTGATGACAATGTATGCTATTCTTACAAACAGCACTGTGAAATATTCCTATTTTGTCACGTCATGCATCTTAAGACTTCAAATTAAATATATAAGAGTTGTTTCCCACGCCCCCTCCTCCTCAGACTCCACACTCATATGGGTTGCCAGACTGAGGAAGTGCAACAGGAACATTGTTTACTTGCGCAATTGAAAACAGAAAGCGAAAAATGTCTTTCTGGGCTTTAAGCCGTTTCCATCTCTCAAACGCATCTCCAATATTTTTCACGTTAGTGTCTGAACGTTAAACTCAACTTCCACTGGAATTAAAAACGCTCACTCTGCTCCGCGCCAGTGCACACGCACCGTTAATGTGGTGCATGTCTGGAGAAAGAGAGAACACGCATGGAGCTGAAAGGGCTGGAATGAAGCAAGTTTGGCTTTAGATAAAACTACTAGAGGATATAGCGCTAAAATATAATTTACCACAAATGATCCTAAGTGCTTGTGGTGTGATCCGCACCGCTGTTTTGACACGCTGCTCACTTCAACTAGAAACAGTAAAATGGTGCTACCGTTCTGTCTCGCGGTCCGGATGGAAACATGCAATATATATATATATATATATATAATTTGTTTAAAAAAAAAAAAAAACAAGAAAATTTATTTCACAAAAATTGCTGACGCACACACACAAGTACCATCCCACTTAACATAAACATAAATTGTAGGAATATGACTAATACTGATGAATAAATAGGCCTATAAGGTAAGGCTATTAAATAGCAGTCCCAAACTAGTTTTTGTTAATAAAATAAAGTTGGTAAGTTAGCATGAGCCACCAGAGTAATTTAAAAATATACAAAATAACACAACGTGAAAATAAAGTGGCATTTTGGGGTTCCGGAAACAACAGTTACCATGGTAAATACACAATATACTAACATGGGCCATTAATGAAACATGGAAACTGCTGCAGATGAATAGAATGAACATCATATCTGCATGCAAATCCTTCCCAGCTAACACACGAGTCACGACGTACCAGTTATGTGATTCATTTATTAGTGCTTTACTTTTATTTCATGACTTAGGGTTAGGGTTGACAACGTAACTACGACATTACATGCTCGTAGTTTCTCTTGCACTTTATATATGAAGTGATATACAGCGGGCGCCGCCGCATTTGCACGTACAATTGAAGAGTGCGCGCTACGAGCACCGTATAACGGCTGACGGGACAGGAAAGTTCGGTTTTCTGAGGTAAAACACTTTTTATTTCGTAACAAGCTACAAAAATAACGTTTGAATAAGGACACCTACATATAGCTGACAACATCTCAACTGACCACAGATACTGAATCGGGACAACACGTTTTTCTCAGGGTCAGGCACTCCGCGACCCACTCGGAACGGTCTAACTATTGTTATAGCATGAATATTACATGTGAAGTTTTAATATGAACACATTAACTATACTTAAGCTACCTGATATATTCGTTTTGGTTTTAAAATTCCTACTTGTAATTCCATTTGTAATCAGCTAAAATATTGGCTTACTTATGGCAATCAGGTTAATGTTTCAATTTGACGCTTACACAAAGTGAATATGATAAAATTCAGATTACTATTCTTGTTAATGTCACATACAGTACCATATGTCAATATGTGTATCTGTTTTGGCTTGTTTCAGAATCTCCTGCTGTAAAAGTATCTCCAGATGTCCGAAGTGAGTCCAGCTCAGTGAAGATGATCTGTGAGACTCCAGCAGATGTTCCAGTGAAACATTTTTTTTACATAAACAGAGAAACAGAAAAAAATATAAAAGTAAGTCCATCATGTGAGCTCGATCTCACTGGTGCCGAAGTGCTCATATGGGCAGCTGTAAAATCACCTGCATCAGTCGACATTAACTGCTTCTACACAAAACATGAGCACAGGATTGATAAACCATCATCTCATTCTCCTGATGGCACAGTGATGGTTCTAGGTGAGATATTTCACTGCTGTTCTTCAACTACCACTTTGAAGTCACAAGTTCAAAAACCATCTCCTCGCTCTGATCCAGTGACAGTAACAGTCCAGAATAAGTACTTCAAAAATCATGTTGAAATAACGAGTAATATTTTTTTCTCAATGTTTCAACAGCGACCTCTACTGATGACAACTGTCCATATACTACACCATATGACAATATATACTACCTTACACCTAACATATATGTAGAACATTCGTATAGTAAAGCGTTTCTGATATTTTCATGCTGCATTATATGATATGCTGTAATATTAATACCAGTATACTTCTAATTAAAGTATTTCCAGACTAAATGGACTCTGTGACATTGTTAAATTCTCTTTGCAGATTCAGTGGCGACCTCTACTGGTGAAACTCTGACAACAGCCACAGAAACTGATATTCTGAATATCTGTAAGAACTAAAACAAACCTTGAAAATTCTTCCTCTCATGATCATGTGATGTGGTATATTCATTTATAATGAATTTAATAGTAAAAAAAAAAAAAAAACAGCACATAATTTATCTGATTTAGTGCTGTATTCATTCTCTTATTGCAATATAAACAATGATAAAAGCCTTATTTTTTCTTTTGACAGACTCGTGGCTTTCAGTAGTGCTGGTTTTCACTGGTGTTGGTTTATTTCTGTCTGGACTCATGGGATTCATCTGTCTCTGCCACTTTGACAGTAAGTTTAGTTATGCATAAACTATATCCATGATATAGAAACATGATAATAAAGTGTGTATCTGTGCAGGTTCTGATGATGTTCTCACAGAGAACATGGATGATTCATGATAAATGATTTATCCGTGCATATCATAATTTTAAAAAAATTCATGTGCCTTGTAATCTTTAATCAAAATAACTTTCCGTCCCTCATACAGCGACATCTCTTCTCTGATGATGTGTTTACTGGCGTGAGGGTGGGACAACCTGTCACTCACATGAGATCGACCAATAGCAAACCACAACCATCCAATCAATTCCTGATCAAAATCAAGTCCCGCCCTACATTCTTACTTCTTTGAGAAGTTGTTTCACTTGGATATGTCACAATAGAGAAGAAAAGGCTATCGCAACTTCCCTTTCATGTCAACTTTAAATGTTACTTTTTACAAAACTTCCATCTTTCCGAGTCTGTGAGTACAAAAAAACGTTACATGTGTCCAGTGGCATAACTTTGTTATGGTGGTGCTGGTTACATCAGAAATGTACTGATAAATGCACAAAAAATAACATTACTGTCCAGAAATCAATTTCAGTATTACATGGAGTTTAATTTATCACTGTTCACTCCAGTGCTGATATAGATAAATTAACTAAATTAATAACTATTGATTCTTACAACCGAATAATCAATACTGAATTTACTTAAGATGGACAATGACACCATTTTCTTTAAGAGCTGCTGTGCAGCCAAAATTATATACCAGTTATCACTGTAAAGCTGCTTTGACACAATCTGCATTGTAAAAAGTGCTATATAAATAAAGGTGACTTGACTTGACATAGAATTCATGTTTAATGTGATAGTTTCATCCTTACATCTACTATAATACAATATGTTGTTAGTTTCAAGAGTATTTACATTAGTGAATAAATACGTAGATCCGCATGAATGATTTGTGTGTCCTAATGGACTGGTGGTAAAATATGTTTTAAGCGTGCCGGATGTTCTGGGTTCTAATCCACCCATTTATTTTATTTATTTTTTCTCATTAAAACCAAAGATGTGCATCAGTGATTGTATATCAAGAGCAGGGACACGTTTTTGTGCATTTTGTTTTGTGATTTCAACGGAAAAAATAGAGAGTCTCCGAACAGCGTTAAAATGTTAGTTCACCCAAAAATGAAAATTCTGTCATCATTTACTCACCCTCAAGTTGTTCCAAACCTGTATGAATTTCTTTCTTCTGCTAAACAGAACAGAAGATATTTTGAAGAATGTCTGTAACCAAACAGTTGATGGGCCTCATTGACTTCCATAGTATGGGGGAAAAAAATACTGTGCGAGTCAATGGGGCCCATCAACTGTTTGGTTACCGACATTCTTCAAAATATCTTAATTTGTGTTCAGCAGAAGAAAGAAATTCATACAGGTTTGCTAATCAACTGAAGATGTTTCTTTTGGTACATTTGGGGCAGTTGTACATGTCAAGTCACTTTCACTTTACATCCGTGCCGTGAGATGTTTCAAAAAGTGGAGGTGACAATACTGACCCTGGCAAAAAGTGGTGGGAACACGTCCTACCCGTCCCACCTACAAATTACGCCTATGCATGTGGCCCAGATCTGCCCTCTGTTACAGTGAAAACAGCTGAACATGTGATCTCATGACATACGTTCATCTTTGACTGCACAAAGTATTAGATGGTTTCCTGTGGTCTAATGTGTTACTTCCTAATTCACCTATTGTGTGAGTCTCGTCTCTTTTCTCACACTCACTGTAATGGAGTTGTTCATCTTCATTGCTTTTCTTCTCCTTATGGAGGTTCAGTCTTACAGTAAGTGATCTCTGTTGTTTAATGTTGAATTAACACCGTATGTCCACATTTGTAGTGAAAAAAACATTTGTCTGAAATATTTCAGCATGTGTGATCAGTACGTTTGTGTTTTAGTAGAACACAGCGAACACATGAACCTACAACCTCTGCTTTATAGAAGTTTTATTTTAGCTATGACATGAAAACTCATTAAACTGATTTCAATAACCTGATTAATCCATTTATTGGAATTTTGGATTGTAAGGGTGGACCTCCTACAGGGGTTCAGGCTGTAGGGCTGCCGAGCGACTAAAGAAACGTTATCAGCAAGATGGTAGAAATCTGTACATTTCTTGTCTATTACTACCCACTGCAACTTATACCAATGACGGAAATAAGCACAGTTTCAATAGCAAAATATGTGGGAGAGCGTTGCTATAGTGTGACAATATTGTATTGCAATAGGGAGCACATTAATGTTAATACTAAATCAAAACTAGTTAGCACAAATAATTTGTAATTGAAAGGGTTTAATGACAATATCTGGTTATGGTTACACTTAAAATAGTTACAAAATAGATGTATGAGATGATAAAATCATATACCATTAATCATACCCAGCATGTATATAAAACATTACCTGAGAGATAGAGAGAGAGAGAGAGAGAGTGAAAGAGAAAGACAGAAAGAGAGAGAGAGGGCCAGAGAGAGCCCAGAAAAAGAGGCAGAGAATCAAAGAGCCAGAGCAACAGTTACAATCTTCTTTTATCCCTTCCTTGACCATGTGACTGAAACCCAAATATGAGACATTCAAACTGACCAATCAGAAGATTAAAACTTCCCCCACTGTACTAAAGGTGTGACAAGTTGTAGACCCCCGATGTACATACATCTTGGCCTACAGGCCTTGATCACTTGATCACACATTTGTGCCATCCAAATGGCCCTTGTAGCAAGAGAGAGGGGGCTGAAACAGTAAAGCAAATGTCTTTGTTCATTTTAAAATATCTTTGGATATTTTCAACCTTACAGGATCATGTAAACACCTTATTTGGAATATCCACTGTACAAGAAAATTCATTTCATTTTGCCAAACATTAAAAGAAATGGACTTCAAGACCCTTTGGTGAAAATCAAGTTTTTAATGTTGTTTATGTCTATGTGGTGTTTTTAATATACTTTAAAACAAACCATGTGCAAATTCATCAGTCAACACCATTGTAGGGTATTTTCTCCTTACAACTGCAGTGTATCAAAGACGGTTTGAAACTGCCCGTTTCCTACTGTCACAAACGTAACCAATCCTGTCAATGTACGGAGTGGGGCTTTTCCTATCAGCTCAGTGGGCATTTTAACACAGTGAGCACAAAATCACCTTTAAGAAGGGACAGGAAAAATCAGGTAGATTTAGCAATATAGCAGGTGAATTATGTATGTTATGTATGTAATGATGAACTATATGTCTTTCTCCACTGACTTTCTATGATGTTCAAAGCATTTTAATACTGATTCATAGAAGGCAGCTGTCTGACTCTGAGATGGCAAATGGGAACATGGTTTGTGTAACATTAGCAACACATTATTAGCTGTTTAATAACGTAGTCAAGCCAAAGGTTAATCTTTTCAATAACTGTTATGTGTCCGATGTAGGGAGCGATATATAAAATGCATTACCATTATGATATACTGTCTTGTAGATGACCCAGTATAATTCACTCTTCCTCTTCTTCTGAATTTTCTTAAGTTTCTGGTTCAAACATATATTGCTGAATTAAATCAATATTTCCACCTGCCATTGTGTATCGTTTACTAGAGTTGACCGAGTGGATCAGGTCTGAGACGGTGTGATGGAGTGGAAGCGGGGACAAATTTGCATATTCATGAATCTGTGTAAACTAAATGAAGCAAGGGTGTAGAGCTACATTCAAACTGTTTTAAGGCTTGTAAAAAATATTTTCACAGGGAAAAAAAAGCTTAAATATGTCATTTTGATTATCTAAGATGAGTTTTAAGGGATAAAATTATTGACTGCAGGGGGACTTTGCAAGAACATTTAGTTTAGTTTAAAGTTGTCTAAAAGTTTAACCAAAACATGGACTATGATTGGAAAATGATGCATGGAAAAGAGGTCAGTAAGAAGATGTAATGCAGTGATTGATCTGTTTTGGGTTGTTTCAGAATCTCCTGCTGTAAAAGTATCTCCAGATGTCATAAGCGAGTCCAGGTCAGTGAAGATGATCTGTGAGACTCCAGCAGATGTTCCAGTTAAACAGTGTTATTTCTACATAAACAGAGAAAAAGAGAAGAATATAAAAGTCAGTCCATCATGTGAGCTCAATCTCACTGGTGCTGAAGTGCTCACATGGGCAGCTGTAAAATCACCTGCATCAGTCAACATTAACTGCTTCTACACAATGTATGAGCACAGGGTTAATAAACCATCATCTCATTCTCCTGCTGCCACAGTGACGGTTCTAGGTGAGATATTTCACTGCAGTTGTTCTGCGTTTGATACTGTTATTGCAATGTTATTTTTTAATTATTAATTATGGATTAATTGACTTAAACAGGTTCACTTCAGAAACCCTTCATCAGTGTTAGTGATGATGATGTCCTGATCATCATATCATGTGAAATACCACTTTCAGTCAGAGCTGATTTCACCTGTAGTCTCTACACTGAGGATGATCTTCTGTACAGAAGAGTCTCTCAGAAGAGACAGTCTGGAGATCATCATTGTCTGTTTTATGTAACTCCTGGTGAACTCTTGACACGAATAGTGAACAGACAGCTGAGCTGTGATTATTCACTCAACACTGAACCTGAGATCAGATCACCGCGCAGTGAAACATACACCATCAGAGGTGAGGACTTTTTACTGTAATCATTTTTAACATATGAACACTTTTAATCAGAGACACCTGTAGAATTCTTAAGCCAGTATGATTTATGTAGGTCATTAGAATATTATGAAAGTTTGATCAATAAAAGAAAAGGTCAGTATTTACAACAAATAAAAACATATGAGAAAGTTGAGACTACTGTATCTGTGTATTACATCTATAGGGCACTTCTGGATGGATACTATTTATAACACCCCTTTCAATAGGCTGTATAATACAACACTGAAAGGTCAAAAACACTAAATATATTGGTCAGTATCGGTCTATGAAGTCAGAAACAACATATTGAAAGTGATTCTAGCAGTTGTGTGATGCTGTTAGATAGTGAATCAGTACAGTGATCTGTGAAATCTTCTTACACAGAATAACTTGTAGGTTCTTTTCAGACAAACGCTTAACCACAGCGTGACTTTAGCAAGTGAACTATCTGATACATTTACTGTAGGCAGGAAGGAAGAGTTGCTTCAGCAGATCAAATTAGAAAGCTAGACAATGTCTGACAAATAGAAAGAAGCTTGTTTCTGCATAGATATCCAATATGGTGGTGAGTGGAGAAAATGCATGCAAATTTGTATGTTCTTATTGGGTCATTCCTGTTCTGCAGGACTTTTTGTACTCTTTTTATTAATACACAAATTAATACACTTGTGTTGAAGTCAAAAGTATTTCAATTTAAGTATCTTTCAGAAATATGTTCTGGTTAAGCTCATCATGTGACATTATTAATTATGATTTTTTTCACATGCAAATAAAGAACCATTGTACTGACTGATTGACAATTAGTTTAAAACAACTTTTGAAGTGTTGATAGTATCATACAGATTTTTTTGTTTTGTCAAACCAACTAATACCACAGACTATCACAGAAAATAAGTCAATTGTTAATTCTGATGTTTGTGCTGTAGTTTCCCCTCCAAAATTATGTCACTTCCTGAAGGATGATGTCATTAAAGAACTGCTTTTAAATAGTTTTAATAGTTACAAAAGATTAACGTGAGAAAAGTTAAGGACACTGGATTTTTTTTTTTTACTCCAGTTTTTGCAACTTTCACCTGCTATGAGACCTCTAGATGAATACATTTAACTTATTCTTTTTTCTTCATTAGGTCTTCCTCAGGCCAAGTTAACAGCGTCTGCTTCAGTTATAATGGAAACAGACACAGTTCAGCTGAGCTGTGACAATACTGAAGATCTGAAGATGGAGAAGTGTGTCTTTAACATATATGGAAGAGACAGTAACTCAAAACAGAACTCATCATGTCAGCTCTCACTCACTGGATCTGAAATCAGTATTTGGTCAGAAGGTCAGAGTTCATCTGTGAGAATAACCTGTTTCTACACTGTGAAGAAGTCACAAGTTCAAAAACCATCTCCCCACTCAAATCCAGTGACAGTAACAGTCCAAAGTGAGTCTTGAGATATTTATGTATTGATAATTTGTTTAAAAATGTATTTCTATCAAAAAGCAAACACCAAAGTCCTTTACATACATCTATCCACTGTGATTTACTTAAGTTCATTATTCAGCTTCATGTATCTATGATATGGGCTGTTCACTCTTGTAATGTTTCTCTGTACAGTAGGATTATTGAAAGCAAAATTAGCATCTGTTTATATAAAACTAAATGTATAAACTCATTGTCTCACTCTTAAATATTACAGTGCTGGTTCTTTGGTTCTGTAATATCCATATTGGATATAAACCAGCACAGGCCAGAATTACATCATATTGCATAGTATGAAAAAAAAGTTGTATTTGAAGGCTCTGTACCTTTAACAACAAAGAATGTATTAACGTTCGCTTTAAAGTTAAATATTACAACTGTTCCCTATAATACTGGTAAACTGTCTTTACAGTTTCAACACGCGCTACCACTGCACATGTGACAACAGCCATGACAACCCGTGAGTAACTGAGTTTGTAAAATCAAAAAGAAATTATTCTTGTTACACCTTGAATGATGTGATAATTGGTATATTTGCAGCTGATAAGTTACTGATAAAGACTTTGTCTGGTTATTCTGAATTCAAAGTGAAAAATGATTCCCTTCTCAAAAGTGATTCCCCTTGCTATACAAGTCATTTTTATATTTGTAGACTCACTTTCCAAGTCAATCCTGCCAACCAGCACAACAAAGGAAACCACATGTAAGTTCATCCACTCTTCCTCATTAGTAAAAATCACTATATGTTGGATTTGTATGTCAGATTTAAAAAATATAACTGGGATCCATTTGCTCACCCAAGGCTCAACTCTGCAAAGGTTTCCAAATGTTGAGCAGCATGAAAGTTTACTTTGATTATGCTAATTTTCTCAATGTTCAATTGTTTATGATTTGGGTTAAAAAAAATTAAAGTTCAATAATGCATCTACATTCAACCTCTACTCTGTTAACAGAACAATGTCAGAACCCAGTACTTAGATGCCAAGATAGTAACCAAATGGGAAGTCACATGACTCAAGATGAGACTGTGTGGCTTATGAGCCGAGCTGGACTCTCTTAACTCTGTAGCTTCATAATTTCATTCAAAACCATCTTAGTTCATTTTGTATTGGTCTTTCACATTCCAATTGTTTGTTTATCATAGTTACAGCTATAACTTTTAATTTAAAGATTTATGCCAGTCTTTAAGACAACTTTCATTTTGAATACACACTATGATGTTCTCATTGCAGTTTCAACAACATCCACACAAAAAACTTCACAAAGGGACACAAAAATATGAGTAAAGTTTAGTGTTCCAATGAAAACATGTACCTGACATTAAAATTCTTTCATAGTGTGTTTATTATATCTCATATGAATGGCTAATTATTTTGCAATGTATTTTCAGCAATAATGGCTGCTGTTTCCACCACTGAAACCCCGACATCCACCAGAAATGGTAACTTTAATAAATATCAGTAGAACCCCATATAAGAAAAATTCTTCTTTTTAGAGTGACTTCATCAAACACTGTAAAGGCCAATTCACACTGCATCATCAGACGCCAACAAATGGCAACAGGCACTTTGTCGGGTCTTGTCGGATCAGTGTTTTACCCATGTTGGCATCTGTGAATTGGCCTTAAAACTGCTGTTTATAATCATCATGCTTTGGTCAAATGTGACTGTTGACTGTTGCATGAATTAGATGTTTTGTTTTGACACAGACACGTTGTTTATCGCTCTGGTTTCCACTGGTGTTGGTGTCATTTTGACTGGACTCATTTGTCTGTGCTGCTTTGCATGTAAGCAAAGTTTTCAAACATACATTTTTTGTTTGTTCTGGTGTTTATAGTGAGTTTCATGTTGTTTAGTATATAATTTAACATCTAAGCTAAAAGTGAACAAAATGGTCATTGTTTTGTAGGTAAAAAAAGAACACGAAAAAAGTAAGTTTTTTTTCATGCATTCAATTCAGTAGTCTGAATTATGACAAAGGGCTTGGTCATGAAGGTTAAAACATTTGTTATTTAAAGTGATATGAATATTTAATGCAGACTACTACTACATTAAACCTTTTTCATGCATTCCATTCAGTAGTCTGTGATACAATATGTTTTGTAGTATGCCTATATTTTTGTAGTCTAGGAACTATGAGTGTAAATGTTTATCACCTTATCTGATATATGCATGCATGAAAAGAAGCCATAAAGATCCATATTTGATTCTTAGCAAAAAAATATCAATAAAATCAGATGTTCCCAGTCAAGGAATTGGTATGGTGAGTATCTTTGTAATTAATCTTTTCAATCACAAAGTAATAAATATATATTTATAATACCATAATGAGTATGGATGGCTGAAATGGACATGACCTTAATTATTCTTAATGTTTTTTAGAGTTCTGGACCTGCAGAGACATATTCTCTGATCACTTCTGTACCAGCCACATCTCAGCCCATATCTGTGGGTAAGAGAACATCATTCTCTGTAAATGATCTCAGATAATGTGAAGCTTAGAAACAGATGTCACCAAGAAAGATAAATAAAACTGCTGAGTTACAAACACCATACAGTGACCACAGCTTCTAAGGTACCATTTCCTCTTTCTGATCTTCAGCAGATCAGCATTATTAGCCACATCTCCTCTTAAAGGAACAGTTCACACCAAAATGAAAATCATTTACTCACTTTCTTGCTGGTTCAAACCTGTAGGCCTAAGTCTGTCTTCTGTGGAACAAAAATGAGCTATTATTTTTGCAGAATGTTTACGCTGTCTATACAATAAAATCAGCACTTTTAAAGGACTGTAGAGCTTCTATAACTCTTTCAGTCTTTATTTAAAAACCATTTTCCCTTACAGTCTGAGGGTACGTTTACACAGCAACGCTGTACTAAAAACGGAAAAGTTTTTAATTTGCGTTTTTCGTGTACAGATGACAACATTGTCAAAATGATCCCCGTTCACACGGATCTGTGAAAACGACTAAAAACGCTGTGTTATGCATGCCAGGCCAGTAGTTGGCAATGTCACTTTGTAAAGAAACAATAAGCGCCTATAGACTGAACATGTAAGATGCATGAGCATGATGTCACCGTTTTTACAAATTCGCATTTTTACATGGAGACAATAACAGTTTGAAACCTGTTTTCAAAAATTTGTGTTTTCAGGCTCCCAAAATGCAGTTGTTGAGCAAATGAATGGCCAAAACGCATAAAAAGTTGTTTTTATTGTAGTTAAAAAAAGGTGTAAAAAAAAAAAATGCATCTATTCATAATTTAAGTAATCCATACGGCTCCAGTGGGTTAATAAAGGCCTTCTGAAATGAAGCGATGGGTTTTTCTAAGAAAAATATCCATATTTAAAACTTTATTAACTATAATAACTAGCTTTCGGCAGACAGCCTTACGCATCGATTTGCAGCGGAAGAGCAACCTCTGATCCGACGAAAACACCGGTCATGAATTAAAAGTCTAAAACGAGAAATTTTAAAGAGAAATATCGGAGGATTTTGATATAAGAGAAGAGGAGCTTCAGTTTGTTGCCCAGCCCTATTTGTTTAAACCGCGAGAGGTGTCTATAAGCTTGCGCTACTCCTACATCCTCCGTCAGACATCGCATCAGGGGTTACTTATTTTGTGCAAATTGACTTACACAGTATGCGTACGGTCGTCTGGCAGAAGCTAGTTATTTGAATTTATAAAGCTTTAAATATGGATATTTTTCCCTCAAAAACCCATCGCTTCGCTTCAAAAGGCCTTTATTAACCACCGGAACCATATGGATTACTTTTGTTATGGATGGATGCATTTTATTTTGCTTTAAAATGTGACCCTCTTCATCATGCTGTTCTTCCAAAGGCCTCGAACACCCAGATTCCCATCAGGACAACACACCAGATCCCACAGCGACTTCCTCTTTCATTATGTCTGAAAATTCAATGTACCAGCCCTCAGGTAATAAAATGTTTCTTTCATTAAAGTGGTCATATCATGACGAATCAAACCTACTCATACTAGTACTAAACCTACTATGAAAACACACTGTGGATTCACAATTAAAAACTTCCTCACTAGTCCAAAAACAGCATTTTTGATGCCCACATTTAGACATTGAGAAACCTGACCCACCAAATCTCGATGAGCTCATACAGAGGAAGTGGAACAAATACTAAATTTGTCATAACACTGTTTGAGTCTGAGAAGAGATGATTCTGCTGTGCAATGTGTCAAAGCTTAAAATACATTAAAGCTTTATGACAGAGAGTTTGTTCATGAAGGTCAGAACATGTTCTTTATGGTGCTTCTGCATTGCATTACAGGGGTTTTGGTCAATAAACAACAGAAAGAGGGAAATACAAAGGAAAATGAGGTATGTGTGAACATTGTCACACCACAAACCCACATAAACAAATGAGACGTCCATCATGAACAGAATACTAAGATATTTATCCTGTGTCTTTTCTATCTTCCTTAAGAACGTTTACCACCTGTACTGCACGATCCCTGACAAACCAGTTCACTCAAACGCAGCAGATCAAGTCTACAGTTTGGTGAAGATGCACTGATGAGTCTCTGTAGTTTCATTATGTACAGTACATCCATTATAAAGTTTCTTTACTTGAAGCAAAATAGGTGTTTACTTTCATTATTCAGTGCTTGGTGTGGAACCACTTATAATATTGGACTTAAAATATCACATTTAATATTAATACTATTTATTTTTAACCATCCCTGGCTTTGTCTGAAATTATCCATTTTAATAGAAAATGTATGGCTTGTCAGTAAACTGCCACCATTATGTTTGGCTAACGTCATTCCATAGAAAAACGTAGGCTTTGCTTTGAAAACATTATCCATATAAAACCGTAATATACAGATGAAATTGTTTACTTACGGTTTGGGATGTGGCTTCTGTCAGATCCAATCCAGCGATATCAATCTTTTTTTTTACAGTCTATGGATCCATACATAATGCTTCATCTTTCAACAAAAGTTTCTTTGCAAACTCTTCATTATATTGTGCCTTCGTTTAAAAAACACAGTAAAATGATCTGAACAAACATATAATTCTCCGACACGATCCGGGACGCCAATAAAAACAAACCATCCACTTGTTCCTGTGGAAAGTGTCCTTCGGAAGTTTGTACAGAGACGGAAACGCCGTTTAGGACACGTCCAAGAGGAGTTCAGCCCTGTCCAAATACCCACACTTGCGGTCTTTGCACTTGACCACTTGTCTACTTACATGATGTATTTCCTGTATTTGGCTCAAGTGTTCAAGTAGGCGTGAAGACTGCAAGTGTGTGTAGAACTTTTGATTACCCAATGGGACACACTTATAGTCTTGCAAAAAAAATGCAAGTGTTTATAGAGCGTTTTTTAATTTTTTTTTTATTATTTTCAATGCTTTGCATTTTAAAATACACTTCTAAATGTCTGTTCAAGTGGTCGCTATGTAACTAACAGAAGACACAATATTAAAATTGTGGTGCTTCTTTAAGTGATAAAAAGCAGTTGCAAATGATGTACAAAATACACACAGCCCACTCATCTTTGCATCAATAAAATGTGCAACACTTTATATTTTACTACCAAATTATATGTAATATATAATTAATTTAACTTATAGTCGAATGTTTTCCTTGACATCTCGCGATTTCGGGGCATGTGAGTTCCCGAACATAATGCATGATGGGATACGCTAGCCTCAAATAGCGCTCCAAAGCGGTATTCAAGATAGTGTGCATTAAGGGCACTGCACTTGGGCATTTTTAACATAGATATACATAATAAAGGCTAGATGTCTTACGACGGAGTCTCTAACGTCATCACCGGCGGCCATCTTGTCACAGGCAAGCTTTCTGGCGGGCTCTGTGGTACCTGATGTAAGGTGAGTGATCTGCACGAACACAAATACTCTTATCTCGCTGAAATCTTGACGGATTTACAAATGGTTTGGTTTCTTACAAACGTTATTAACATGGCTATAATTCTGGATGCTTGAACTTGTTGAAATTGCAGCTTTTCTTTTCGAAAAACGACTTAATCGTGCAGCATAGTTGTGTATTACGGCTACTTGCGCAAGTTATCAAGGCTGAGAGAGACCACAATCGAGCTGTTCAATTATATAGGTTTTACTGACACCAATAACGATTTTATGACAACTAATCTTTTGTCTAAATTACAATCTTTGTGGATGTGGTTGTAGTTATTAGCTGGCTAATAACAAGAAGCTTTGAGTGAGACCTAGTAGTTACAGTTTAGCTGCTACCCAGCAATTTTACATCAGTGGGAGAGGCAGAATTGCTCTTTCTTTTCAATATAACTTAAGTTGCACATGATTTCTAATCGGTTTGGTTTGTTAAAAACATCTTACATTATGATACAGGAAATTGCTGGCTTTATAGGAGAAGATGCCAGACTTTTGTGCAGCCTACGGATGCTCCAATCGCCGTAGTCTCAAAACGAGAGCCCGTGGGATCACCTTTCACCTGTAAGATATGACAATATTATGATTATATTTGGGATAATCGTTAGTTACTTGGATGTATGTACAATACAGGTCCTGTTACACAGGAACAGCGGGGCTATGACTATAATAGTATTACAAGATCGTTGTTGACCCAAAGCTTTTTACACGTTTGTTTACACAATCGCAGAATGTTTCTTTTGGACACCTTTTTTTTTTTTTTTTTGGAACAGTGATCTCTGAAGTAGGCACAGTGCAATGTCGAGGGGAAAAGCCTAGTAAATGGCCCAACCCTGAAGAAGTTAAAATAAACATGTAATAATTCAAATTATTTTATTATAATAGTAATATTCATATTATAAAAGTGTATATATATATATATATATATATATATATATATCTCATGTTGCCATTCTGTACACTGAGTTTTAGTAGCCTATATATTGATTTAACATAAATACCTTGTGCGTGTGTATATTCATTGCACCTATCTGTTCTGTTCAATGTTATTTTCATATGGAAGTCCATGGTTATAATTATTCATAAGTATGCAGTGTCATAAGTACATCTCTGACGTTTATAACAAACCAAACAGTTTGAAAATCGGTAGAAAATTGAGCAAGTTATGGTTATTTAAAAAGTACATGCACCATTAAAACACAATGTTACGAGTGAGCGAGCTGACTGTTACAAGATGGCCGCCAGGTGCGGACGTCGACCTCCACTGGCCAGCAGCGCGGACGAGACATCTAGCCTTTATTATGTATATCTATGATTTTTAAGACATGGGACAGTCTTGCGCACTTACTTCCTGTCGCGTGCACGCGCTCTCAAGTGGCCAAGACCGCAAGTGTGGGTATTTGGACAAGGTTTTCTTTTACTATTCATTTGTCCTGATGTCTGTACCTCTTAAACTGATCTGGTATCTATATTCCATATATTGTATCCAGTGTAGACAGCGTCGCGTCAGTTATTATAAATGGCTTCTATTTGCTTTTAACAAGATGTGACGCTTGTGTCTGGTGAAGAGTGGGCGGGGTCTATGGTCCGATGATGTAAACCGATTCGCCAATGTCTTGCAGTCATATTCTCCAGATCCCACAATATCCAAATGAACCGTTTTTGAAACTTTAACTTTTAAATGAATGCTTTGTACTGAGGACATTTTAAGCTATGAAACTTGTAGGATGTTTTCATGACACAAAAACCGTTTATATGTCAAAAGATCAAGGAAAATTTGATTTCTCATGTCATAATGACCCTTTAACTGTAAAATGTATGGGTTTTAAAAGTAGGCTAAAGACGATGAATTATAATATATTTTCATGAATTATATATATTTACGGTGAAAAACAGTAAAAGGACATTCCCTGAAGTCCCTGTGTGACATGACTTACGATTATATTTTATTTAATAAATATATTTAAGTTTGCTGTGAATAATGTACATTAAGAAGTTTTGTGTTACGATTTAAGTTATTTAATTAATGTTCATTGCATTATTTTAGTGTCTTTGTGTGTATGACCTTGTGCACCATATAAACATGAGTATTGGCTGAATTTTATGGACAGGCCACTCTGATTCATCATGTGACTTTCTGTTTTACTATCTGTATTATCATAGTGGTTATTAGTACATTTTTCATTACAAAATAAAAGCTTATTTTGGGAATTCAAGTCAATTGGTATACTAACATTACACCATTAATTGAATATACATTTTACAATATACAGGCACCAATATACAATACCGTAAACACCATAGACAATATTTTTTACAGTAAATTCCTGGAAACCATGCTGCCGCTATTTACCATAAATTTAAGTTTTGTCTGCTTTACAATGATAAAGCTATGATATCAATGTTGCCAGATTTTATTGCTTTCATGACTAGTGCTAAAATTCAAGTTGCTGATCCTCTAAGAGAAATTAGAGATCCCTTCCTTATTACAACCCAAAGAATTCACGTAGTGCATTCAGAGAATTAAATTAAACAATCGAAAACTGATGGAAAATATGTTTTTATTTACATAACATGGCTTTCCTTTGATGTAAAGGGAATAGGCAATTAAAAGTTATTTTCCAAGTACTTTTTTTTTAGGCAGGCAAAACTTATAAAGTTTGTGAAGAATCCACATCTCATCTTTTGATGACAATGTATGCTATTCTTACAAACAGCACTGTGAAATATTCCTATTTTGTCACGTCATGCATCTTAAGACTTCAAATTAAATGCCGAATCAATCCGAGAGGCAGGCAAAAAAAAATTTAAATAAATTACATTTTTGCTCAGTTTTTGTCTGTGCTTAACAGTACAGATTAAGACTAAAGTTGAGGTGTATGAAGGAACCTTGAAGAACAGCTACATGGACTGCGTTTAGCTGTGACGGCTCGTGGCGGCCACTCATATCCAGGTATGTTCACTGGTCCACATGTAAGAATAAAACACTCAGCACATTCTAACACTGTCTTTGACGGTAATAAATATCATCTATCTTCAGTAATCCAGACATCACAAAGATGATTTTGTCTCTGTAGACTGAGACTTCATGTTTGGCGGAAGCAAGGCTCTCTGATTTGAGTGTATAGTAAGCCTAATGGGTCAAGGCAGGGGTCAGAGGTCACCTGCTGACCAGGAGCGACAATACTGGGAATAAAATGGCCACCAGTGGAAAACTCAAAGCATTCGCTGATCCACATTCCATAGCGTTCTCCTGTTGGAAAAATATATATATAGTTAGGGCTAGCAAATCTCATTTGGTAGAGTCTTAAAGGTGCAGTATGTAATATTGACAGCTGGCAGTTGAAATGGGATCTGCAGTCCAAATTTAAAATACTGGAAAGAGTTGTTTCCCACGCCCCCTCCTCCTCAGACTCCACACTCATATGGGTTGCCGACTGAGGAAGTGCAACAGGAACATTGTTTACTTGTGCAATTGAGAACAGAAAGCGAAAAACGTCTTTCTGGGCTTTAAGCCGTTTCCATCTCTCAAACGCATCTCCAATATTTATCCATGTTTTAATATGCCTCTGGTCATAGAGCTTTGTAGATGGATAGTGATTTACATGGCTCCCATGGCTGCAATACGCTGTGTTTTCCACTAACTGGCAACCCAGGGAGTCGAAATACTATTGTGTAAATTGGCAGTGGGTGGGATCACAAAGGCCAAAACAAAAACAGACATTCTGACCCGGACTGTACATTTCAAAGTAAAATAACTGGCTGTAGCGAAGTATTTGAACTTAGCATGTTTCCTAAATAATCAGCACCTTTAAGTAGTCAGGAAACAACACTAAAAGTCATGACAACCCACATACATATATTTATACTCTTTATAGATTCAACTTTCAGCTACAAAATGACTCCAAATGAGCTGAAAGCCCACAAGAGGTGTGAAATTGAAGTGTGAATGGCCCACTGAAATTATTTTGTGTACTTTCTTTCAGTCGTGATGTGGATGAGCATTTCAGAATCTCGCAGGAAGTAGTAGGTCATCCAGGTGCTTTTCACCTACTGTTTTATGAATATTATGAATTTAGACATACTACTTGGCTCACATATCAGGTTTTTCGCCTACTATATAGTATGGAAGTAGGCATATTCGAACGCAGGCTTGGTTATGTGGCTATTAATAGTGCACATTTATCTAGGTTAACGTTAGAGTTATGTTTCAAATGATAAGCCATGTTTCATATGATACAGTAAGCCATGTTTGATGTCAATGAATGATAGGCGAAAGTTTGCCTGCAGCGTTTGCACGTCACCTTTTTGGGGTCATCCTTCACCCTCTCCAAATGATCCCACACTTTGGATTACCTGCCCGAGATAATTACCACATGGACCAGCCGTGTTAATGATCTGTCTGTCACGGACTTCACCACTTCATGTGGAGTTGACCAAGCCTTTTGTAACATTTGGTCTACTATTAAAGGGTTAGTTCACTTCAGAATTCAAATTTATTGATAATTTTCTCACCCCCATGTCATCCAAGATGTTTATGTCTTTCTTTCTTCAGACGTAAAGAAACTAAGGTTTTTGAGGAAAACATTCTAGGATTTTTCTCCATATAGTGGACTTCACTGGGGTACAACGGGTTGAAGGTTCAAATTTCAGTTTCAGTGCAGCTTCAAAGGGCTCTACACGATCCCAGATGAGGACTATGGGTCTTGTCTAGCAAAACAATCGGTCATTTTCTAAAAATAAATAAAAATTTATATACTTTTTAAGTACAAATGCTCATCTTGCACTAGCTCTGTGATGCGTCTATGACTTCACGCATTACGTAATCACGTTGGAAAGGTCACGTGTGACGTAGGCAGAAGTACCGATCCAGTGTTTACAAAGCGAACGCGCAAAGACTAAGTCAAACACCCTTTACAAAAAAAAGATAAAAACAACAATGGCAGACGATTTTGAAGTTGGAAGAGAAAATTAGTTTTTCGCCCTACCCCTACCCCACTGCTGGGTCGGTACTTCCTCGTACGTCACGCGTGACCTTTCCAACATGATTACGTAATCCGCATCTCAGAGCTAGTGCAAGATGAGCATTTGTGTTTAAAAAGTATATAATTTTTTTTTTTTTTAGAAAATAACCGATCTTTTCACTAGATAAGACCCTTATTCCTCCTCTGGGATCGTGTAGAGCCCTTTGAAGCTGCATTGAAACTGCAAGTTGGACCTTCAACCCGTTGAACCCCATTGAAGTCCACTATATGGAGAAAAATCCTCAAAAACCTTAATTTCTTTTTGACTGAAAAAGCTTGGATTGAAGAATTCAATCTTGGATGACATGGGGGTGAGTAAATTATCAGGAAATTTTCATTCTGAAGTGAACTAATCTTTAAGGGGCAGCCCTACTTGGCCTACTTTTATGTTTTATACTATTTACTTTATATATTTAAAATAAAATGATGGTGATGATGAAGTGCATCTATGATATGGTTATTATATATAATACACACTGTACCTCTGGATGAAATGGATGACAGGACTTTGGCCGTCTGCGATCCTTTTGAAACTTCAGTCTGTCGCACTTCAGAGACTCATTATGTGCTCAGAGGTCAAGGCTGATAATTATACAAATACTCGTTAAAACTCCACATTCTAGACAAGCAGATGTTTTTAGTTTATGAAAGGATATAAATGATCTCAATGGGCTCCATGGTAACCGGAGCGGCGGAACCACAATCACATTTATTCTCAACAACCACCATGAACAGGTTACTGCTGGGAATCTGCTGAATCACAAACGTCCTGAGTTCGAAAACAGAAAAAAAGAAGTGAGATTCTCGTACCCACTTTAAAATGAACACACAGCACTTTATATCAGAAATAAAGATGTGAGAAACACAGCTCTGTTGTCAAATCACGCTATATTTACACTCTCGGATCTACGGTGGGCTGCAGCTATTGAGGGCAAAATAACCACATATAGACTAAAACAGCTTTCTGGAGTCAGTTATATGTGGCAGAAATATGCCTCTCTCAGTTCTAACCAGATGCTTTTTAATTAGAAGCATGAAGGAGACTGTGAGAGGTATGTTATATGTTCACATCTGAGGCCTCTCGGTTGTATATTAAATATTTTTACTTTCTATTTTATACTTTATATTAAATATATGTGCCATGATAGGTTAGAATATTACGAATTTTGATAACATGTTATACTACTGCAGCTTTAAATTAATATAACTAACTAATCATAGTTTTGTTTTCATGTTATAAATTTATTGTGATATAATTTTAAGATCATATAATGTAAAATATTAAAACAAAAAAATATAAATGGATATATTATCATATAAAGTTATTATAAAGTGCTAGCAGGTATGGTTTATAGCACTTCAGCTGCAGCTTAACTTTTATATTCAGCTAGCACCTCTCACTAAGTGAAGGTTATCTTTACTTAGTGAGAGGTGCTAGCTAAATATAAGAGTGCATTTTCACAAAGCAAATGCTAGAATAGCAGCCTTTTTTATCCATATCACTTTAAGGACAGCACAATGTGTCATTAGAACATGCAAATGCTTTAGTGTTGCAACTCACATCAGTATCATTTCAAAGTCATTCGTGTTTTGATCCAAAGCAAAAACAGCAAAAAAGCCACTTTCCACTCATACATCTGCTGTGCATTATAAATAAGCATGCATACTCATAGACACACACAGATGTTCTCACCGTATACAGCCATTACAGTCAATGTTCCCTGTGGTCTCTTTGATGGTGCGCTCAGAGACAAAGGCGGGATATTCTGTGTCACACGGCACCATCATTGTCCTCTGAGCTCTCTGGGCTGCACACATGAAAAAAAAAAATACTCAGTTCAACTCAACCATCTGCTTTAATGCACATCTCAATCATCTCCAGACTTAAAACACATTCAATTATATATATCTAGTTCAGTCATTAAACTCTAGAGGTCCTTTACATGCAATCTGTAAGCAATCACATCATTACCACATGGCACAAGCTGATTGGCCTCTGCTGATCCCGCAACCAATGAGGCCAATTGCTTGCTCAACATTTAAATAGTCCGGTTCAGTGTTTGAAAATACTGAACCATAAATTGAAATACTTTCCATAATTTATAACTGAAACAATATATCATTATTAATATATATTGTTTTTCGTTCGCATTATGGTCATGATAGCCAACATGTTCTGCTATGTGTGATTTATATGCCATCGTCCTACAGATTAACTGAGATTTATGGTCTTTTTAGTCCTTTATTAGATTAAAATCTAATATCTATTATATATCATGTGGAAGAAATGGAAAATAACAAGGGCATGCTCACAGGAGCATGTAACCCCATTAACATGTCATATATGGACTGATACCTTTGACTGTCGAGTCCCAGTTCCACCAGCTATACAGGTTAAACTCCAGCAGAAATCTGCAATAAAGACACATTCTCATTCAGAAACAGACTGAAAATCCCAAGCCGACAATAATAATTATAAAGCAAAAGGCTTTTATCTCACATGACAAGTTCTGTCAAGAGCCATTTCACAGTGGTGAAGGGCTGAAAGGAAGAGTGCAGCGTGTCAATGGAGACAGGAAATAGAATCCAGAGGCACTGAAGTCAAACACTACAGCACAGATGATAGCGTACTCACATCCAGTAAAGTGCGTGCGCTGTCACTGCTGCCTGCGTACTCTTTACAGAGAGCCTGATAGTCATACAAATTAATCCTAACAGGAACAAAAGCAGAAGCAGATTTACTACTAAACTCAACCCTGGGATAATTTCTTATTTAACCCCAGGTTAAATCCACCCTGGGTTAAGGAATGTTTAAAGAGGACCTAATATGCTTTTTTACATTTTCAACTTTCTTTAGCGTGTAATGTTGCTGTTTCAGCATGAAAAAGGTCTGAAAAAGGCATTGTTTCTGAACTCCCTGAAACGCCTTGATTGTAGTCTTGAGTTTTAATCCTGAAACAAACACATCACGATATTCCTCATTTAAATAATTCCCGCCCAAGGCATATGCAAAATTAAAGGGGTGAGGCCTGGTTGAGTTGAGGCAGTAGTTTGTTGAATCTTCTGGTTATGGAAAGGGGCGTGACATTTCTGAAACATTCTTAAAGCAGTTGACCAATCGCAACACACTGGTCCAGCCAACCAATCAGAGCACATTATGCTTTTCAGTAGGAGGGGCTTCATAGAGACAGGAACTAAATGGAGAGTTACTGACAGACTGGGAAGAGAGGTGCTGCAACAATGTCAAATATGTGAAAAATAATGGGGTTTTTTTGAACATTCAAGCATGAAACCTATTCTGGTAGACCCCAAAAACAAAATCAAGACTAAAAGGGTATAATATGGACTCTTTAATGCTTGTATTTTTGAAAGTTTAGAGCCACTTCTGACTGTGTTTGGCGCCATATTTTAGTGCTAAAATATAAATTGTGAACAATGTGGTGTTAGAATGAGTTATTTAAGGACAGACAACCAATCTTAAGCTAAACAATGCAGGCCTCATTAAATATTCATGAAGTAAAACATTAGAGAATTATTTAAGCTTGTTTTCAAGGATTTCCAGTCAGGATTTAGACCGTATCATAGTACTGAGACTACTCTCATTAGAGTTACAAATAATTTGCTCTTATCATCCATGATTGTATCTCTTTATTTATTTATTTGTTATTTGTTACTTGTTACTTGATGCTGCATTTGATACTATCGACCACAACATTCTTTTGAAATCTCGAAAATTACACTGACATTAATGGAACTGCATTGGCATGGTTCAAATCATACTTATCTGACTATTACCAATTTATAGCAGTAAATGAAGAGATGTCATATCGATCTCAAGTTCAGTATGGAGTACTGCAAGGCTCAGTACTAGGACCGTTGCTTTTCACCCTGTACAAGCTTAAATATAACTCAATTTAGAGAGGTTTATGTTTAAAACAAGAAAAAACTATTTGCCAACAGGATAAGAAAAATAATTCAGAATATATTCTCTAAAAACAACTGGACAAATTGAGCCTCAATTTATCTTGTTTAAAGGATGTTTAGATATTTTTTAACAATAAACAGACTTTTTACAGTGTTCCAGAGTGATGAAGAGATAATAAATATTAATATTTTTTAAAGTAAAATATATATTATTATTTTAAAAATATTATTATAGTAAAAATATATTAATTTTTATAATATATAAATATATATATATATATATATATATATATATATATTATATTAAAACAGGTTGCATACTGTACTTGCCAACCAGTCTTATTAACTTCATAAATAAGAGTTTACACTGGGTTTACAGATGTACAGTGAAACATCTTGAAGCCTGACTATGCAGGTTAATTAACAGATTAATTACTAACCCAAGGTTAAAATATGAACAGTGTATACTTTCATTGTGCGTGTGTGTGTGCTTTCATCTCTCACTTTTTAAACGAGCCCATCAGAAGCAGTTTGTTCATGACGGCTCCCTCCACTTCTCCAAAGAAGAGGTTTGTCTGTGGGAAACACATTATGCCCCATTTCATAACAATATTGATAAAGAATGGTTTTATGTACAGCTCTTGTGATCCAACTGTCCATATGCAATACCTGAGAAGTGTCTTCAGAGACCAGGATGAAGCCATTGTTGTCTATGAGATAGCATTTAATGTCCTAATATGAGCGAGAAAGGTAGAATATTCAGTTAAATATATGATTTGACAATCTTCTTTAATCACTACAAACCTCCACTAAACTTTTCATAGCGCATTTTCAGTTACATTTTGAAATGTTTTTTCAGGCCAAATGCTACGAGACAGTAAAATAATATGCATTTTACAGCTTTTTATACCAAAGCCATTAATAAAAGACATTGAATTTAAAATGAGAAATGCTATGAGGCATTGTCATATATCTTATGTGCAGTGCAGACTGATCTAGTAAGTCTGTCATGTTTCAGAAATGTCCATTGTATAATGAGTATGTGGAGAATACAGGCCATTTTATGAGCGCCATCATTGAAAATATGGCCAAAGGGAGAGAAAGATAGTCACATTTACCTCATTATCACAGCTGATGGTACATTTGCCATCCAGGGCATTACACTGCGTGGACAGATGCAATGGCAAAGACACAAAGCAAATGCATACATTAATGTTATTTATATGCAGATACTTGCTTATAAAGAGTTACATTAGTTTATCTAGCATTCTCTCTTGTACATTATTGTTCATAAATACATCAAACAGAGCTGTTATGTACACATCAGTTGTAGAAGATCTGGTCTGATAAATATATATATTTCCATGAGCTTATATTTCTGTGCTTACCTGTCGACTGGCCGTCCAAAATTTCCTCTGAAAGAATTCCAGCTTCATTTGAATTCCCACAGCTTTGGGTGTCATAAAAAACACATTTAATATAATGAGGTTTAGCTGTGCTCAGTGTAAGTCAGTTGCATTTTAGCCAACAATACATTTAAAAAACAATATATTATAATCATATTGCTTTGAAATAAGAAATCATGTACCTGCCACTATAGGAGACTTCCTGTCATCGAGTAGTTGGATAGCAGTGCTTGCCAAAACCACACTCTTATTTTCACCCCCTTTAAATAAATATCACAAATTAACACAAACTTATAGTTTTTACAGCAACATCAATGAACATAAAATCTGGAAAAATCCACTAAAGAAATGGTTCTAAACTGCTGGTTTATGACCCAAAAATGACTTGCAGGTCTGTTCTAAGGGGAAAAGCAATGCTAAATATAAATAATAAAATGCAACTAACCATATAATCATATGTAATTATGAAATTAAAATAATCAGGCTTAAGAACTTGTTTCCATATCTATTATTGCTGACCTCAAAGGTAACATGTCCAATAAAAATGTACTATTAGGTGCAAATTCATCTGTCACTTGGTACAAACTAGTTAAATTAGACTAATGCCAACATGGACAGGTCAAATGACCTCCCCAATATTCAAAAAATGAAGAAAAAAAAGAAGGTAAAAGAAAATATGATGCAGACTGAATAAAATACTGGTTCATAATGAAATGTTGAATATTTTGTTTGTGCTGGGATATCTGGTATAAAATCTGGATCCTGAAGCTCTATCCATTGCTCTAAAAGACATGTCATAACCACTAGAGGGCAGCATTTATTTACATAAATATTTATGAGCGTAAATCTATTAAGAGCGACTCCTTCGTTTGCATATTCAGATCAAAAGCAGCATGGATTGAAACAAACACTCAGTTAGATGATAAAACAGATCTCATTTATAGCAGTACAGGCAGATGAGGGAGAGTGTTTGATCAGAGAGAGTTGGAAGATCAGCGCTGTCTGTGTGATAAGGAGCCCAAGAGCTGTTGAGTGGGATGTAATGATCCTGATCTGTCACACACACACACATTGCGTGAACATAAAAGTAGGGCACATTAATTACAGGCGAAGGAAAGAGAGATAAGCAGACAGTCTGCGTGAGGAACGCAGTACAGTGCAGCTAGAGTAACAAACCACACTGATGCGCTATTACATCAACAGTTTCCAGCTGCCTATCATTACATGGACATTTACTTGTGTGCCATAAAACTAATTCTGAAGATCCACCTGAAATATCTATCTATCTATCTATCTATCTATCTATCTATCTATCTATCTATCTAATTACATGATGAAAACAGCAGTTAGTAGCGATCTATTACATTAAACATTTAATATAATCTGAATACTTTTGATTACTTTTAGATTACGTTTGACTTAGTGTGCTTATCACATTGATTTGAATAGGATAATCTTGTACCATATCTATATAAAAATACAAAAAAAGATTTATCAACTACAAGGAGTGCATTAAACATTATATTACCTCAGGGTTTTGGTGAAGGAACTGCAGGAAGTTTGTAAATTGAGGTAAAGGTAATAATTAATTAAGTAAAAAGTATTTATTATAAATAATTGAAATAATAATTAATTAAAACAAAAATGTAAAATTAAAATTTAAAAAATAATTTTATTATTTTAAAAATGTTTAAATTTCTTTTTAAATAAAACACAAAAAAGATAATATTTTATTTGTTTATGCTGTGTGGCCTCTCAATTTTCTGTTTAATTATATCCTTTTAGAAAAGTTTTAGAAAAGAAAATGTAAAAGATAAAGATAAAATAGGGAGAATCAATGAATTATAAATAACTTAATGCCATTTTTTTTTTATTAACCATGCCCCCTTGAAAACGTGACATAAAAAAACAAATGAAATTTAACATTATTAAAATCATTCTAATACTCATTAACTGATTTTTTTCTGCATGACGTCATCTTTAAATGCTTGAAATATGTTGCATGACATGAAGACTTTGCATATGTGTTGATGTACTTGAGCATCATACCTGAACTGAAGGGAATGGAGTACACGAATGTGCCGGGCACCTGCTCTGCGGCTCTTTTATACCACAGAGGAAAGTGATCTGCGTTAAAGACGCCCTCCCTGTCTTCAGCGGTGAGAAAATCTCTGCAAAAACGTGCAACCATAGAGGATATCTTACTTCATCATTCACCATTTACACTTATTGAGGCTTTTTATTGGACATTGTAATGAGATCAGAATCCGTCATTAGTACTCACTGATTGGTCAGCAGCTCGGGAACCACAAACAGGTTGGTTCTGGAAAGACCAGTGCGGGTGCCGAGGAAAGCGATCTCAACCCCTTTATCAGAGTTCCTGTTGGAAAAAAAAACAGTTTTAGCATGTTAGACTGCCTCTAACATGAACAAAGTTTTCCTACCCAGTCAACCAACACCATTTACCAAAAACTATAAGCTGCAAAAACAGCCTTTTTAGATTTGAGGAACAGACCGAAGGTGGAACATGGTTGTGTAAAAGGAAATCATTTTTTTGGTCAAATAAACTTTAAAAGTATGAAATATGGCTCTTTTAAAATTAATTTAGTAAATATTAACGAGTAAAGAGTAAAAGTCCAAACTCACTCAGACTTATTGAGGGCCAGTCCAGTCCAGTACGCTTCTAAGGGAGCGGTTACCACAGCATCAAACAGAACCTGCTGAATCAGCTCTCTGTCACCTACAACACACAAGAGGACATTTACACACTCCATAATACTTGTCGGACACCAACTTTAATGAGGACAGTGTTCAAACTGAGGTAATTTGTAAGCAAGGTGTAAGATTTAAATGAAGGACAAAGTGGTAAAATTTTTTCAGGAGCATCTGCTACTGTATATACTGCAGTATGACGTTACCACAGAAGTTTAAGCTGTAAAACCAATCAATTGAGCTCATTTAACTGAAAACTGAGCTGAAAGTAAAATCGTTTCAGAGGCAGAACAACTTGAAAGATTATGAAGACAAACGTTTCTCCTTAGAATAATATGCACTGATGAATTGATCACAATAAGAAAGTAAACAGGGTTAATTTTGGTTTCAAATTGACGTTACGGATCAGTTGAAACGCTGCTCACATTTGAGGTGTGGTTTACGGCTGGTCATGTACAGTTTGATGGCCTGAACTTGAGTCAGGTGACGATGCTCATGATGCTCATCTGTGTTACAGTACGTCCTGAAACAAAAACGTAAAAAAGCACAATATTTAATACTTATGTGATTAATAACAGTAACAGAGTGTTAGCCTATACATTGAGTGTCAATAGAGGTCTTTACCATTCATCAGCAAGGGCAACATCTGGTTGCTCCAGATCATGTAGACCTAAAAAGAAAAAAGTGTGGATTAGAGAGGATTACAGATGAACTGGAGGTATCAGGAACACTCCTGGATACTTTGAGAGGTCCAGTCTCTCAAAGCAGCGCTGTTAAAAAGAGCATTGACAGTTATAAATATCACATTATTTATTGTTCATTAGACTCTGAAATACAATCTGAGGTTTTATTGTGGTTGTGAATATATATAAAGGGTTCATAAGACAATATAAAAGGAATAAATGATTCAGCAAATCATGGTTATTATAGTTAACTAAAACTAAAACCAAAACCATTAAAAAAAAAGTTCAGTTACTTGAAATAAAATCAACTGAAATCAAATAAATTATATAAAAACTTAAATTTATTTAAGCTAGTTGCCAAGACAAGATTTCTTATTTTCATTTAGTCTAACTTGATGTACTAAAATAACTAAAACTGAAATAAAAATTAACAAACTCTATACAAACATATTAAAAAATATATATATTAAAAATGTCAAAAACATACAACAAAATTAAAATGAAAACTTGGAATACTAATTCAAAATATTAATGTAAAGTGAAATAGTATCTCAATGATATGAAAATTACACTGAGCAATATAAGTACACCAATAAAAGTCTAAAGTATTTGAATTGTTCCTACATTGTTCATAAAAATATGCAAATGGTCAACAAAACAATTATGAATTTTTAACATTTCTCTGGATTACATATATTTCAAACTCCCACATAGGAAAATGGAAAATCAAGATACTGTATAACAATGGTGAAACAATCTCCAAACTTCAAAATATCAGACCTTTAATAGGACTGCTAAGTAATTAAATAATTTATAGAAATTCATAGAAAGAAAACTAATAAAAATTATGTGATCCAAAGCTATAAAACAAGAATATATATTCAAGTATTTTAACCATAAAAATGAACTTCCTTGGTTTTCCTAATTCTTGCTAGTAAACCAAATCCTCACCGGCTTCTAGCGAAACATTTCCCTTGAAGAAGAATTTTCCATGTCCTCTTGAAAGCGCCACACCTACACTACAAAACACACAGAAAACACCATTTCAAAAGTCACATTTTCATCATCACAATGTCACATCCTTTCAATCACCATTTTTTCAAATGTAATACAGTTTTAAGTAAACATTTGAGAAAAATGTACATATACAAGACACAACCTACCTAAATGGAGTTCCTTTAATATCAGTGTAGTAATAATCATTGTGCATCGTCAAGACACGTTTCTGTTGGGGAACAAATTTAAAGATAAACGATTATAAAGTTAAGCACTCATGTGAGGTGTATTTTTGATATTTGCCATTAAACTAATGTTTTTTTTAATAATATGACACTAAGATCGTATATCATTAATCTGGAATTGTAAAAATTCTTGCAAGCAATGATAAAACGTTACCCCTTTGTCCACTGTTCTTTTTACTTCCATTGAAAAAGTGCCAGTTCGTCTGTTCACCATTGCTGTGCGCAACTACAAATAAACACATTTATGAAGCAGTGAAGCAGCACTTATTCATGTTAATACTGTACTGTATGTCAACACCTCTTAAGATGCAAAACACTTGCAATTACGTGAACCTAATGTACAACAGGACTGAGTACCTGCAATGCATTTGCGTATTTGCATAAAGTATGTTTCTGGTCTAAAGGCCCGTTCACACCAAGGACGATAACTATAATGATAAAGATATAGCTCTAAAAACAATTTTAAATATAAAAGAATAGCAGAATCCACACCACAACTTATGGAAGCTTGTTTCCGCCACTAAATATAAAAATAAATTCTGACTTTTTTTCTCGCAATTGCGAGTTATAAAGTCAGAATCGCGTGATATAAAGTCAGAATTGTGTTATAAAGTCAGAAATGCGAGATATCTCGCAATTGCGAGTTTTTATCATGCAATTCTGACCTTATATCTCACAATTCTGACTTTTTTCTCAGAATTGCTAGATATAAACTTACAACTGCGAGTTATAAAGTCAGAATTGCATTATATAAACTCTCAATTCTGAGGAAAAAACGTCAGTCTTTTTCCCCCCTCACAATTGGACATTGATAAAAAGTCAGAATTGTGAGATAAAAAGTAGCAATTACCTTTTTTATTTTTTATTTCATGGCAGAAACAATCTTCTATAACAGCTATAACGATAACGACAGAGAAACAATATCGTTGGAATCAATTTCAGAATGATTTTTTCCAGCTGATGAACGATAAAAACATTGACAGCCAATGAGAATCCATCCCGCTTTAAAGAGCTCAAGCATTTAAGCGGTAGGCGACAAAACTGCAGAGTGTGCTTAGAATAAACAGAACGATATCGTCCGCTGGTGTGGACGCTAATATAGATATCATTATAGTATTTGTTCTTGGTGTGAATGGGCCTTGTCTAAGTGTATTGCATTGTCTGCACTCATTGTGTAAAAACACAGAAACTGGTCCATACAACATCCTCAGTGTCCTCCCATTCCACCTCGGACAGGTCCACGCTGCTGTAACTGGGTTTCTTCCTCTTCTGGCCCTCCTGGTACTGCAGGAAGAGACACACAGAGGACAGGAAGGGCTTTAGAGGATGGCAGTGCACTTACAGTTAGGAACTGGGGTCATACGGGTAACATGATGGAGACAGAAACGTACAGTACGTGGTGATAGAGGCCATTAGTCTAAGGTTTTTCACTCCTGCTCCTTGACTTTCCCACTAGCACTGCACATTTATGGTGTCTAATCAGATGATGAAGCGTGTTAAAGGTGCTGTAAACAATTTGCTCAGTTTCACCATTTTGCTAACTTCAACCACACGGCCTCTCTCTAAAACGATCAAAGCAATCCCAAACGTAGTAAATGATAGACAGGCACAAAACATTTCTGATTGACTGGTTTTCTGATAGGCTTAAAAGCATGCATTGCTTCCTTGACTCTTTCATTTACTGTTTACAGAGTCTGGCGCTGTCACTGAGACAGGTGTGACACCTATTTTAGTGATATCCATCAGTAGTCGGAGCATTTTATGTGTGGTATTCCAGAAAAATTGTTTACAGCACCTTTACATAAGGGAAACATCCAGCATGTGCAGTGCTGAGGGACTCCAGGAGCAGGATTGAGAAACTGTGGTGCAAGGAAATGAGTTTTGTTTACACACTATCAGACCAGCCAATATTAGGCTTATAGAGATCTGTGTCAAAATAATCTGTCTAATCTTTTTTGCTCAGATTGGTTTTAGTCAGTCAGTGGCTCTGTTCCAATCCCTATTGAGTTGCCTCGCTGTCTACGGTCTACGTAGGCAGCATCCTAACTGAAATGGAAGCTCTGAGTAAGTAACTGAATTCAAATACTCCATGTACATTACAGCTAACAGTGCTATGCAAATAGTGCTCTTTAAATGGAGAACATGAGAAGCCACTGAGAATGCTGTGAATCCACTGATTTTAAAGGGATTGGTGCATCGCAATATTAAAATAAAAGCTTAAGTTTTATTAATTTTGTTATGTGCTTTTGTCATTAGGGGCCAAGCACTTTGGTGAGAAGGCACCTATTGTATCTGTTAGTTTTCCTATTATTATTCTTTTTCTTTTGCTCGAGTCTATTACGGCCCATATAACCGTATGGTAAAAAGTTGTGAAATTTGGCACACAGATAAATGACAGTCTGAACATTAACCACAGCAATCTGGAGTCTCTAACTCAATCTCTCTAGCGCCACCAACTGTCCAAATTATACTCATGTTTATGCTAATCATTTTTGAGCTTTAAGGGTTAGAAACGAAATTCTTTTTTCCTGATTCCTTGGCTCAAGACGATTCAATTGCACCATATGACTTTAATTTTCCATCATGAAAACTTTCCCACCATTTTGAATTTTTAGATGGTTCATTTGATTTTTACCAAAATTGTCTCACATAATTCTCAGACTATGCTGGCATAAAATTATTAAAAGCTTTTTGAAAAACAAAACTGTTCTCAAATAACGCATGCGTGATTTTGACGAAGAGCACATCAAAAATATTTTGTCTTAAAATGCAGTATTTTATGAAAGCATTAGCGTATATCGTTACGAAACTCGGTATGTGTCTTCGGCACCATGCCCTGAAAGTACTTAAAAAGTTTTGAGACAGTGCCACTTTGTGGCCAAAAATGCTAATAGCTTTTGATTAATTTTGCATATTTTAATGAAAGTGGTCTTGATAGATTCCATGGGTCATACCGAGAACAATGATACCAATTATTCCATAGTCTCACGTAGCCAGACCTTCAGACTTACGGCAGAAAGTCTGGACTCTGTCGCAGCTTTCATTGGCCAAGGACCGCTCAAGAGGATGTTTGACTGATATGTAATGCATCCAATCACAATTCGTTTGGTTCCGCGTTATGTTTAGGGGCATGAAAATGTAAAGTCGATGTCCCTACAATAACAGACCGGCATGGATCTATAAATTATTCATTCGAGAACATTGTGCAAGTTTACTGCAACAATGGAGCAGCAAACTTCACATACTTTTGAAAATCCAGCGTTTAGTTGATCCTGGTAAGCGCTCATTGTCACAGTTGTAAACACGTCGGCATTGTTCTTCTATGAGGGGTTTGGCGTCACGGCATTTGTTTCCAGGCGGACCATTAAAGAACGCGACACGCACGTCTCCTGGACATCCTGTAGAATTCAACCAACCAGATGACGACTTCGAAACTCCTGAAATGTTTCCAGATAAGCATGCCACATGCATCAGACGTTCAGCCAACGGTCCGTGGGCGTGACGTCTGAGGCTGAGACTAATTATTCCATAGTCCAAAAGTGATAAGCTATTAAATCATATTACTATTGATTGTATTTATGATTTTTCAGTCGTTTTGACTAAAATAATCTAAAAATGTCTTTAATTACTCATTGTTGCACTTGGTCTGATGCTCCCAGCCATGCTTGCATGACTCATCATGTCTTTTGTGTTTGGCCCCTTAATTGCTGCTCGTAGCTATATTTTTTATTAGATTGCATTTTAAAAAATAGTTCTATTTAACTTTTTTATTTCAGTTTTCATATTAGTAATTTTAGTACTTAACCTAATTTATTTTATTTCAATAAGTTTCAAATTTTCATTTAATTAAAAAAATAATAATATTTACATTTTGTTTTATTTAATCTTTATTTCGATTATTAAAAAAGGTTTTAAATAGTTTTACTAAGCACACCAAAACATTAGATGAAATGGTTAATTTTTTTAATTAGATGGAGCTATCATTTTCTATACTTTATTTTACAATATATAAAAAAATCCCTTGTTGCAATGCATCGTGGGATTTGCATGTACAAAACATACTTTATATAATGTCTAACATCAATATTAAAATCCATCATAAATTTGCTCCCAAGGTGAGAGTTTGCCTATAATGTCTAAAAATGTTGCCTAGATGGTCAGCTAACTAGAGTTTGGAACAGAGCCTAAAATTGGCTAAAAGTTTTAATAAGAATGTTACTTTATGTGCACACTTGAATCCAGTCCAGTTCATAGTAAACAGTCATAATGCTACTTACACTAATAATACTCATTTTAGCATTTACCACATTCAATAACAGTAAACACTGTCCCTGTTCAGCAACACAGAGTCAGTGTGGTCTGTAAATACACACACTCAGAAGCCTTGACTGATGCACACCACCGCTACGCAAACACAAACTGATACACAGCAGCACTGGAGCCACATTACGACGAGAACACCAACACGTTCACGACACACAGAGACGCACAGCCACGCGTGGTGACTGAGAGCGGGGTGAGGGGTGTCCCTGCGAAGGGTGAGTTACCTCAGTGCTCTGATCAGCCCTGGCAGGCACATGAATGGGCTTTTATTCCTGCATGCAATATATCAGAGGAAAAGGGTTGGGATTACAAAAACTACATCTCCCATGATGCACTTCAGCGTCCCACCAGCGCTCTCACAAGCACACACTGCATGTGTGGGTAGATTTTACCTGAGCCATCTTTTTTTATTTTTGGGTATGGATGTAATTGAACGTCTAATGTATCATATTCCTAATATAGTTCTAATATAAGGCTGGATATGGGCTCAGAACAACATATTAGTCCTTACCAGGGGCCTCAGGTCGGGATGCGTCAGGATGTATCCGTTATTGGTAATGGCAAATGCATATCCGTGTATTCCTAGCTGGAGAAAAGAAGATAAGATTTAAAAAATTATAGCATTATCACACTTCAGCCCACTTTAAGATATAGAGAGTGTAAAATTGAACAGATTAAAATTGATTTTGGAATGAATGGCTATTTATTGGTGGTAACATTCTACCTTGTGTTTTGGGATGGTTTTCATTAACTCCTGAATGGGGATGTCAGTGCCCACAACGCCTAGCAGGATGCCTTGGTTTTTCTGCAGAGAGACACATACTGTGAAATCATCTTATTTTCACACATGTACACATTTTTCACTTCTCATTCTCATTGATATTAATAGGTTTTTAATCTGATTAATGTAAAGTAAAAAATAAGTCTTCTGAAGCTGTTGTATGGTGGATATTAATTATGTCAAAGCTCAATGAATATGAACTATAAGTGAAACACACCATCAATGTTACAGCATACTATTAATTAAGTGTTTTCCAACAAGTTTGATTAAACAAATAGATATGGATGAAAAACGATTCGTTCTTTTGTGTCTGATCTTTTCAATGAATCAGTTGATTCAGTTCACAAAACAAAATGAATCATTCACACCTCCAAGTAGAAACTTTTTAAAATATACATTTTAGAATGTACATGAATATTGATAGTTATATTTAATTAATATGAATTATTATTAATATTAATAATAATAATATACAAACAACATTTATATTTATATCAATCATTTTAATATTTTTATAGTTCCATATGAAAACATTTTAGAATGTTTTAGAATATACATGAATATTGATAGTTATATTTAACAAATATTAATTATTATCATTATTAATAATATCAAAATATTAACATTAGCATTAATATTAATATTGTTATAATAGATCCATATGGAAACTTTTTAGAAAATACATTTTAAAATATACATTAATATTGATAGTTGTATTTAACAAATACTAATTATTATTAATACCAAAATTAAAATTAATATTGATATTAATACTGTTATTATAGTTTCCATATGGAAACTTTTTAGAATATACATTTTAATATATACATTAATTTTGATATTTAGGTTGAATTAATAATATTAATATTGTTATTACAGTTCCAAATGGGAACTTTGTATATTATAAGTTTTAGAATATACATTAATATTAATTTTGTATGTATCTGTGTCTATTCAAACTCAAAATATGTGCTAGATCAACAGATATCATGTCACACATAAACACACAGACATTCTCCCCACCGTTTCATTCTTGGTGCTAAACACAGGCATGGCCACTGTGGTCATCGGGTTTGGACCTTTACTCTCCCCAAGCTGCTGACAGACCAAAAGAAAACTTTCAGATTTAAATTACATGAACATCTGAGAAAAATGCATCCGATAAAGATTTTGGATGGACATTAATTGCCACAGCCGGTTCATAAGCTCACACTGTGTTGTCCCACCGGCCTTCAGATCAAGGAAGTTGCTGCGATATGAAATATTCAAACCAACGTTTTGATTAATGGCCGTGCGAGGTGTAGACAAGTGAAGGGTGATCTGGTGAAGATGGTTCATCTCTGTAGCTGAACTGTAAGCTCAGCTGCGGGCACGATGAGGGCTGACATGATTTAACGCATGAGCTCGCTGAAACTAGGTCTGCTATTCCCCCACCTCACCCTTATGTGTGTGTGTCCATTATGCATGTTTTACAGTGGCCCTTGAGAGGATTCGTGAATGCGGTTGTTTGTGTTTGTGGAAGAGAAAAACAGACAGAAAAAAGAAAAATGGTAAATATCCCATTCTTAGTTGGCATCTTTGTTTTGTTTCCCAGTAAAAAAAAAAAAAAAATTATAGGGATAGTTCATGCAAAAATGAAAATTCTGTCATTTACTCACTCTCATGTCTTTCCAAACCTATATGACTTTAAGGGGAACAGTAAAATGAAATCAAAATAATGAAAGCGAATGGAGACTGGAGCTGTCAAACTCCAAAAATGACAAAAAACAGCATTAAAGTATCATAAAAATGGTCCATACGCATTGTGCTATATTAAAAATCTTCTGACATCATGTGATTTGTGAAATTTGAATACTTTTTCACTGAAAATCTTCTCTGTCGTACTTCTCAAATCTCATTTCTGTTAGCATATATTCAAACATAATGTGTCAAAATGGGTCCCGTTGAGTTTGACATCATTGAGGTGAAATGTCAATCTTGTCTTTCGGTCTTTTTCGGATCATTAACATCAAACCTGGTGTGACATGTTTTAACATCCCATATTTAAATATGATGCGAATACAGCCATTACTCCAGTCTTCAGTGTCACATGATCCCTCAGAAATCATTCTAATATGCTGATTTGGTGCTTAAGAAACATTTCTTATTATTATCAATGTTAAACAGCTGCTTAATATTTTAACGGAAACGTGATTTTTTTTTTTTCAGGATTTTTTGATGAATAAAAAAGTTTATTTGAAATGTTTCAGTCTTTACACTGTCACTTGTGATCAATTAATGCACCATTGTTTAATAAAAGTATTAATTTCTTAATACTTAAAATCTTAATGACCCTAAACTTTTGAACAGTAATGTAAATTATACATAATTTTATATAGAAAGCTATCCTATGATTTCAGAAGACTTGGTGTACAGTCTGAGTTGTATGGACCTCTTTTTTAGTGATATTGGTGCTCGACAGCCCCAGTCCCCATTCACTTTCACTGTAAGGAAAAGATCTATGAGGATATTCTGCAAAACACCTTTTCAGTTCAACAAGAACAACAAAATAAAGAATTTCATATGGACTTGGAATGAAAACAGAGAGTAAATGATGACAGACTGAACAATTCAAAAGTGAACAATTTTATTTTGGGGTGAACTATCCCTTTAAATCTTGTTTTCAGAATGTAACTTTAATCATCACTGGTCTTGTTCCAATGGCAGGTTTGCTTCGAAAACAGCAGCAAAAATCTCCCTCTGTCCCATTGAAGAGGGCTTTAAAGTCTCTCTTATTCTGTCTCGCATTCGAGAGCTAAAAAAAAAACCAAAAAAAAAAAAAAAAAAACCCTCAGTTTGAGTTTTGTCCAACATTTGTTCAGTCTCGTTGGCGTCGTGCAGAACACTGGAGGTGTATCCTGCAGGAGCCAAATTGAAATCTGTGAATTAACCTTGTGCTTCCCCACTCCTCTCCTTCCCCCCTCTTCTCTTCTCTCTTTCTCCCAGTCTCTGCCTCTCTCACCCCCTCTGCTCCAATGTCAGTTTTATTACGGCTTTAGGAGATAAAAGCCAATGATCCACAAAATGATGAATGGGGTGTCTCAGTGGCCAAGATACAGCAACACACACTCCGGAGAACAATTCCCAACACCCTACGCCTATGCCTGTGTGTGTGACAGAGGAGGGTGTCAAAGACATCGGATGGGTGCGAACACTTGCACTTGTGTGTGTGTGTGTGTGTGCGTGTGTGTATGAGTCGGTCTTATCAGAAATGGAATGGCACAGCGGTCGGTGTTGCAGTTCTCGACATACCCAGCAGAGTGAAGCCAAACCCTATCTCTGACCACATCTCGCCCTCACTCGCTTTTATCTTTCGCTCTCTCACGCAGCGTTCCCCAGTAGCACTCTGCACCACATCCATGTTCAAGAACTAATAAAACGTTTCAGATTCCAGAAACGGAATACTGAAAGCAAATTACAATGAGGAAATGCTGCAAGACACCAGTGACAGAATGGACACAAACAGGCTCTGGTCCAAAACCTAGTCAGCTGCCTTGCTGACTACAGTCTACATAGGCAGCATTCTAACTGAGTGACCGATTTGGAACATTCTACGCTGTATGTCATACAAATAGTGCTAAAAAACGTGAGCACAAACTCTAATAAGCATAAATATACAACAATATTGCATAATATTAATATTGGCTAAAACAGTCCCATTTTAAACAGTTTGAACTATTTTAGTGTTGCTTTTCAGTATTGAATGAATTATATATATAATCTACAGTTTGTAAACTCTCAGGAAAAAGGGTACAAAAGCTGTCCCTGGGATGGAACTCTTTCAAGAAGTACTAATATGTACAATTTAGGAACTAATATTTACCATTTAGGTCTTTATATTTATATAATACGTACATTTAGGTACTAATATTTACCTTTAGATATTAATATACACTTTAGGTACTATTATATACACTGTACATACTGATATGTAGACTTTAGGTAGTAATATGTACCTTTAGATATTAATTTAGATATTAATATGTACCTTTAGGTACTAATATGTATACTTTACATACTAATAAGTACAGATAGGTACTAATATGTACACTTTAGGTACTGTTATGTACACTTTACATACTAATATGTACACTTTAGGTACTAGTATGTACAATTTACATACTAATATGTACCTTTAGATATTATATGTACATTTAGGTATTAATATGCTCACTATGTGTACACTAAAGCTGTCAATAGGATAAAACTCTTTTAAAAAGTACTAAAATGTATCATTAAGGAACTAATATTTACCATTTACATCTTTATATTTACATTTAGGTATTCATATGTACACTTTACATACTAATAAGTACATTTAGGTACTAATCTGTACATTACATTTTAATATGTACACATTAGGTACTAATATGTACACTTTAGGTACTAATATGCACCATTTAGGTACTAAAATGTACATTTAGATATTAATTTGTAACTTTAGGTATTAATATGTACACTTAAGGTACTAATATGTACACTTTAGGTATTAATACATACATTGGTAACACTTTATCTTAAGGTGATGTACTTACATGTTACTACATGTACTTACTATAGTAATAACAGTAAATTACGCATAATTACAAGTAACTAACCCTAAACCAAACCCTAACCATAACTCTATAGTAAGTACATAGTAGTTAATTAATATTACTCAGTACCTATTTGAGTAAGTACAATGTAACTACGTCACCTTAAGGTTGTAACTACTGTACCTTTAAGGTTCTAATATGCAAATTTTAGGGTTAAATAATATACAAAGGTGTACCTTTTGAAAGGATACCGCCCCAGTGACAGCTTTTTTAACTTTTTTTCTGAGAGTGTATGTACAATATGTTTTTACCCCCCTGAACTTGTCACAATGCATTCTGGTATTGCAAGTTATATGCATGCAAGACTGCCATAGATTTGGGCTATTATTAGGTATGTTAGAAGGAACAGGCTTCATGGTGTGCGCGCCCTTAAAATGCTGCCTCCGTAGGCAGCTCGCTAGGTTTCGGAACAGAGCCACAGAGACACCGGTTGCGACTGTTACCTTGTGCGCCTGCGCGAGCTATAGGGACACAGGGAGAAAAATAATACGTGTCATTGACATGTGCTCACGTCTACACACATACAAGAGACACACTGCACGGTGTGTGACCTGATCTGGTTCTCGCAGTGCTCACTGAATGGAAGAGTGTCTTGATGAGACCTTCAGGGAGTTAACGGAGCTACTAATGAGTTGCATTTTATGAGGGAGAATGATTGTAGAAAACACATACATTTAGTAGAGAAAATACTAGATATTTTAGACAGCAAACCCTTTACAAAAATGTACCATAGTGGCATTAATTTCTGCCAAATAAGTTGTAGTTTAAATAAATAATAATATGGGATTTACCTCAAACATTATGATGTTCTTCAGAATCTTTCTGTTATTTTGATGATTGTGGTGATTTATAAATAAAAGTCGTATTTTTGCAGAAGCTGTAGTTTATATTGTACATCGTTGTAAAGGATACAGATGCTGTACACACACAACACAAGTTGTGATTAATTATACTTACTGCGCTGTCCACGTAGGCTTCAGTCCACACTGTGTCATGTTCATGGTCGATAACTTTAGGTCTGCTCATCACATGCAAATACCGCATCACGTTCTCCTGAACGTCAGCCAGAGTGGAGATCTGACTAAAATAACCTGCACAACACACAATCCACAGCAGATCTGAATTACTCACTGAATCTATGAATATATGGTGAACGTGATTTTAACAAGTACAACATGTTCCTGGATCATCATCTTTGTTGATTCTGGAACAACATCAACCAATCAGATTTTTTAGGCTTACAACCAGGGTTAGGTGCTTCTACATCAGTGTTATTCACCTACCATTCCCTCTGATTTTAGGAATAAGTTATGGGTAGGGTTAGGTTTAGGGGTAGGACTAGGACTACATTTTTGGGCAGGAATGTTGTTCCAGGATCAACAAAATATGTTGATCCAGGAACATGTCTTGCTTGTCAAAATTCACAGTGACCATGAATATATATGGTGAGCAGAAGAGACTTCTTTCAAAATCATCGCATGTACAGTATATTTTGTCTAAATGCATTTTGGTATCACTTTCTATGAAGCCCATAAACTTAAACCTTACTGTAATATATTATTTTTAAAGGTATTCATAATGCTTTAAAATAGATGCTATAATCTTTTATTTTTATTCATAAGTCACTCTAACACCCATTATATTTTATAATGTTTAGTTATTCATAGTTATTGATATGGAAGCTTGTTTTCCCGCCATGAAATAAAAAATAAAAAAGATAATTGTGACTTTTATCTCACAATTCTGACTTTTTCCTCAGAATTGGGAGATATAAACTGGCAATTGTGAGTTATAAAGTCAGAAATTCTGAGATAAAGTCAGAATTGCGAGGTAAAAAGTCAGAATTGTGAGTTATAAAGTCAGAATTGCAAGTTATGAAGTCAGAATTGCGTGATATAAAGTCAGAATTGCAAGATATAAAGTCACAATTCTGACTTTATATCACGCAATTCTGACTTTATACCTCGCAATTGTGAGTTTATATCACTCAATTCTGAGATAAAAAGTCAAAATTGCGAGTTATAAAGTCAGAATTGCGTAATAAAAGCTTGCAATTGCGTGATATAAAGTCAGAATTGTGTGTTATAAAGTCTGAATTGCAAGAACTGTCTGAAATATATATTTATAATATGCAATTCTGACTTTATAACTCGCAACTGTGAGAAAAAAGGTTAGAATTGTGAGATAAAAAGTCGTAATTACCTTTTTTATTTTTTTATTTAGTGGCAGAAAGAAGCTTCCATATATTGATGTAAAGAGTGTAATGCTAATATTCAGATTTTGGTCAGTTTTTCCATAAAAAAAAAGTGTGGGGGAAAAATGCTGGGCTTTTGAATAACAATGATATTAGTACTATAATACATTATACTATTTAAATGTATAGCCTTGAATAGCTTTGAATATTTAGAAATCATAACAGATTATATAAACAGAATATAATCATACATACTTTATTAAATTAAGTATGATTATTAAGGTAAGATACAAGCTGATCATCAGATGCCTTTTCCATCCTTTTGGCGGTGTTGAAAATGTGCATGTGCTACTGCAGAGGCTCCAGGTGCAGAGCTAGAAATTCTCAGCTTGTGTGTGTGTGTGTGTGAGAGCACTCCTCATCCCGCAGCCAGTCATCCGTGGCGCGGGCACATGGGAGTGATCAACGCTGTGCAGCCACAGGAGCCGAGCTGACAGGAAGAGTGATTTAGGCTCAGTTGACCCTTGACCTCTGCATGTCAGCTCTGCGAGTTGAGCCAGTTGCTGTCGCACTCCCATCAAGCACTCAACACCCGCGTGATTTCCTCCAGCCTTCAAACCAATAAACCCACAGCGCTGGCACGCTAACTCCTCATCGCACTCGGAAGCTGAACAGAAGCTTCCGTGCTCCAGGAAAACCCAGCCAGGATAATTAATTAACTAATTAGTAAAAATTAAAATGGAATGTAAATCAAATTCAGCTCGTCATCCCCCCAAAAAATAACGAACCTTTATTGGCGCACGCCATCCATTTCAGGTTATCAGCAAACGCAGATTCCCGGCCAATCAGGTAGGGGAATATACGAACCTATGGAGAAAAAGAAGAGTTTTATTTGTGCAATAAATAAATATGTTTTAGTATTTGTACATGAAGAGTAAACATTTTTGTACTTTTTTGTATTTATTAAATACTGATACACACAAAATCAAAGATGGACAGCTCATACAAAGTAAACTTTACACATGAATAGCTTTTAGCTTGGCAAGCTACAGTTTCAAATTCCATTCCATTCCTGTGTTTCTCTTTGTTTCTCCACACTGAAAACACACATGCAGCAGATCTCTGAATTTAAATCAAAGAATCTCCTTGTTTCCCACAATGCAATTTCCCGATGTCAGGGTAAAACCTGATTACTTGATTACTCATTAGAAAACAACTGCCTTGGCGCATTTACTTAATTACACAACTGGTGTAACAAATCAGACAGGAAAACTGTTAACCATATGTTTCAAGATTCAATTTTAAATTTCTACCAGGGATGTGCATGAGTACTCAGAGTGACAGCAATGATCAATCATGAAAATTTTGTAATTGTGTGTTTTTTTTTTGTTCAACTTAAAAACATTTCACACTGTTTGGAATGCAAGGGCCTTACAACCAGTGTTATTTTAGTATTATTTATATGCTATTACAGTATTTATTAATATTTGAATTACCTTTTATTTTTATATGTTCAGTTTTAGTAATTTTGTTATGCACTTTTGTCATTTTTATTAGTTTTTTATTCTATTTATTTTTATTTCAGTCTTAGTTTATAATTTTCATTTCATTCCGTTTTTGATTCAGTTTTTATTTTAATTTCATTCAGTTTTCAAGTTTAAATTTTTCATCTAATATTTATATTTTATTTTATTTTAGCTTTATTTCAGTTATCAAAAGCAATTTTTAATAGTTTTAGTTGACATTAACAACACTGCTTACAATGTGTTTTAGACATTTTTTTTTTTTGAAAAGGTAATGTCCAGTGATCTAAAAAAAAAGTTAAATGCTTTTCATGTTTAGTAGTTTCTTTGAAAACATTTTTATAAGTATGTTTCAAGATGCCCTTGCTGCAGGATGTTAAAAAAAAACAGCCAAATGCAATGACTTGCAAACTGCAAATATAAATAGATTGATCTTTTTAAATAGAGAAGACAGATTGACCAAAATGCACGTTTTTATACATTTATTTTATTTATTAATTTGTGCACATGAGGGTGGTTTCAAAATATGGATGTATAAACTAAACCATTCCTCTCGATGTTCCTTCCTCTGCTCACTCATTTTTTCTCCCTCCCTCTTTTTACCCTCCATCCCTCTATTTCTCAGTACATTGCTCCTGTCTCCCATGTATAAATGGTTTTTGATTCCAACCAATACTGAGCGGTTACACCGCAGTGGGCCAGCGACAATTCACACACACACACACACAAACACACCCCTTCTGCAGGCTGTAAAAATGCATTTCTCCTCATGCCGTTTAGGACATGAGATGCAGACTTACACATGCAACCAATCCAGGCCAGGAATGTTCGTTTAACATGTTCACCTGAATGCCGAATGCTTTATTAACACGTCTGGTAGTGCAAACCGCGCCACAGCTGGCAAACACTGGTTCACAGGGTCAATCAGGCGACTGATTCAGCACCGCCAAAGGGCAGGTACATGTGCAAACCCTCCAAATCAGTTTATTCAACGTTTTCCCCCATGTTTGAAGAGTGTGTCAAATAAGCTGGTGCTGTCAGCAATTCAATATACATTAACACACTTTTTCAGACAACCACCGCAGGAGCCAAACACAATTCCTCAAAATGTCAAAACGCTCTCAAAAGGGAATTTTACACTTGTGCTGGGGTGAAAAAAGCAATCATAACTAAATCTATAAAGTAAGAGAAAACACACTGTGCTTAGGCAGGAAAAGAACCAATATACTTGAGAGAAATAATGCTGCATTTGATAATGTATCTCAAGTAGGATTTAATTATGAATATTCATGCTTTTATGCTTGTTTGATGCTTTTAAACTGAAAATGTGGTTGCTATGCATGGAAAACCTTCTTTTTAATAATTCTTTATCTTACCTTTCGCTCAGGCCAGTTATATTTGGCAAAAACATCATCATACATTTCAGTGGCTCCATCTGTTATCAGCATGATCGCCTGACTACATGAACTTCCACGGCCGGTCTGATTAATCTGCACGGTGAGAGGGAGAGATAAGGAGACATGAGAAAGAGAGAGACTTTTCATTATGAGAATGAGAATTCAGTTCGACATTCAGAATAAACACTATCAAAATGCCTTAGAATGATTCACTAACACATAAAGCTAAAATTTAACAACAGAATCTATTTTAGAGAAGAGAAGCAAACAGGAAATTGTCTTCAGAGTGGTTTCTGTATCTACATTATGAGGCTCTGACAGATTGCTCATATATAATGCTTTGTAGATGATACTGTGTTAATGCTGTATGATAAAATGGTTCCGTCCTGGATGCTGATTGGTTGATCTCAAGAGTAAACAGCTACTGCAGTACATTTAACTAGTTAACTATATTTTTTCAGTGTAATAGTAACAGTAGCTTAACTGTGGACACAAAATAGCATAGCTCTCATACTTTATTGTTTAATTATGTTATGATTACATTGTTTGTATACAGTATTTTTAGGATTACTGTAAAGGCTACAATGCATTAATCTTATTTGGGAAGCACTGCATGTTTTGATCAAATCTTTGCAATATTCGATAATATCTCAGGGTTATACCTGCAGTCAGGTCCAAAAGCAATCTATCAAAAAAATTATATATATATATATATATCTCACTGTAAAATTACAGTAAAATATATTGTGAAATATTTTTACTATTTAAAATAGCTGTTTTCTATTTTAATATATTTTAAAATGTAATTTATTCCTATGATGTCAAAGCTGGATTTTCAGTATCATTACTCCAGTCTTCAGTGTCACATGATCCTTCAGAAATCATTCTAATATGATGATTTGCTGCTCGAGAAACATTTCTTATTATTAATAATACTGAAATATATTTTTTGTGGAAATGGTGATACATTTCTGTTCAGGATTCTTCGATGAATAGAAAGTTCAAAAGAACATAATTTCTTTGAAATAGAAATATTCTGTATTATAAATATCTTTACTATCACTTTTGATCAATTTAATGTCCTTGCTGAATAAAAAAAATAGTAATTTCTTTCAAAAAAAAAAACTTTTGAACAGAAGTGTATAATATATTAACTTATATTAACATGGACAAAATCTGATGATCATGTTCTCCAGCATGATTTGAGTTTATTTCAAGGTTAAAAATGGATTTTAATTCCTAGATTTTCAGACTTTTGTAGTTTCAAATGAACAATGACACTATTATCTTTCTAGAGCTGCTTTATGCAAATTGAATTCTGTTTGCATCATTGATCATCATTTACTTGTTTAACATCGTAAAGCTGCTTTGTAACAAACTGTATTGTATAAAGCGCTATATAAATAAAGATGACTTGAATTGACAGAGGGATTGAGCAGAATACACTACATAGTATCTCACAGAGGGAGACGTTTTGCTGCTAAAACAACCTGCATTATGGGTGATAATCAGGCTTTGTATTCTCTATTGTAGTCTTTATACCAAGCGAACTTTACTGCGGTGCAGTGCATGATGTCATTCCAAAAGTCAAAGACTGCTGCATCTACTTAGTTTTTTTTTTTTTTTTAACTTTCAACCAATCAGACACAAACACAGCATGCGGTCCTTTAAAGGGGCCGGACTCTGGGTTTTACGATTACCATATTAATGGACTGGCTCTAATGAATGTGACAAATACAGATACAACCCAGTCTCTCCTTTCTGTCTCTCTGTCTCTCCCCTCCTCGTTCTTTCCGCGAGACTAGTGGTCTGAGAAAAGAGAGATAAAGGGCACAACTGGACCGACTTTGAGCGCTATCTCGTCTGCAATTGCCTTTGCTTTCATCAGCTTATTAATCAGCGCTGCCAATTACCGCGATTAATCACAGGGAGAGATAGAGGTGTCTCGAGGAGGGGCCGGAACAGCGAGACAAAATGCAGGCTCACACACGCAAACACACACACTTGTGTAGGAGCAAAAAGGAGGGCAGTCATGATACCGGACCTCTGTAATCTCACGGTTTTGGTAATCTTCACTCACCTCATTTAAGATAGTGAAAGCCTCACTCAGTGCATTGCCCAGGAGTCCGATTCCTTTGGCGAATAACTTGTCCAGATGCTCTTTAAAGTGCTGATGAATAAGAACATGAGAAATGGCTTTCAGATATGTTTTAGGAGTCCTAATTTCACTGAAAATTAGGTAATTACAGGCAGCAAGTGTGTGCCATTGTTTAATAAAAGAAAGACATACATCCTTATTAGTACTGTCAGCTTGAACGAGAGTGCCGTTTAGACAGGGCTCCACATAATGGATCTCTTGGTTGTACTGGAAACACAAGAAATTAGACACAGTGAGCATTAATTAAAAAAAGCCTTCAAATTAATTGATATCCTAAAGGGTACTAATTATTCCACTCATGGATATTAAATCAAAATTTCCTTGCGTTTTTCTATCGAAAGTACATGAACATACTGTTACTTTAAAAAAAAAAGATCATAGTCTAAAAAAATATCCATTTTAATGCTAACATAATTTATTACATAAATTCTTTATTTAATTTAAGTTTTTTAATGTTTTTGAAGGAAGTCTCTTATGCTCACCAAGGCTGCATTTATTTGATCAAAAATATAGTAAAAACAGTAATATTTTGAAATATTTTTACAACTTAAAATAACTGTTTTTTATTTTAATATGTCTTAAAATGTATTTATTTCTGTAATGGCAAAGCTTAATTCTCAGAAATCATTCTAATATGCTGATTTGGCACTCAAAAACTCCTTTCTTATTACTATCAATGTTGAAAACTGTTGTGCTGCTTAATATTTTTGTGGAAACCGTGATACATTTTTTACAATGTAATGCAACGTAAAAGGCTTTAATGTCACTTTTTATAAATTACATAATAAATATAATAATATAAAATAAAATAAATTATATTATATTTTAAAAATATGATTGTTTTAAAATGTAAAATCATTTAAATTTTGACATTTCTGAAGTCTCTCGCAGCCACTGATCTAGAATAAATTTTTACCTTCTATAAGGTTTAGATTTAGGGTGTGAAAACTGATCCTAGACCAGCTGCATTATCCAAGAGCAGCATTCGGAATGATATCTATATTCATAAAAACACATCATGCCTTTGTAGAAGAAGGATAAAGCTCAGAGAAGGCTAAGCTTTCCCAAGCTTTACACAAGAGATGAAACTTTCTCTGTTCGACTCACTGCAATAATGTTGAAGAAGTCATCATCCCCGAGCGTGTCCAGTATGGAAGCGACTGTCTGTCTGGCTATAGTCAATCTTAAACCCTTCATACTGCCACTGACATCCACCAGAATCACAACATCTTTAGGAGAGGTGGCCGCCTGGATATACCTGAGACAACAATATTCAGACAGAAGTGTTAATGCATGAATCATTTAGAAATAAACTAAAAAGTTAGGTTAAACTGGAATCTATTCTTGAAAACCAAACAAAAGCTTACTGATCATGCTCACCAACACAAAACAAGCACAAAAGAGACATTTCAAGAATCATTTAAAGAAGAAAAAAGTCGTTCATACCATTTTCTGTTCCTGCAGTCAAAAGCAATGACACCATGTTCATCAGGATGCCATTTCACACCTGAAAAAACACATAGTGTAAAGAATTTAATTCACAGGTTGACATAAAAGAATTTGATATTGTATTATATATGGATATTGTTGATACTGTATATGGTGTTTTTCCCCTCACAAACATCCTAGTGTCTCAGAACTGTTCATATTAAAATCACGTTTCACATTTATCGTTTTATAGTTTGCAGACTCTTTACTTAGAGATCAAATGATGGTCTATCTCTGTGGCTCAGCTCCTTAACCACATCTGTTTAGCACAAATAGCTAATTTATGTAAATGTGGCATAATGCTATAAGATGTAAGATGTGATTTAGTCCGCCACAGGCTTTGATTAATGGAAGGAATTTTCTCTATGTCCTCTCTGATGGTCTGTAAAATTAAAACATTAGTGAAATCAGCCAGTTTGATCTTCATCACTTTCCGCGCCGACATAATGCAACATTACACACCTGGGTATTGTCGGAAAAAACCTTTAGCGCTTCCAAAGTACTGCCAAATAAGGGTCGGGTCCCTTCTGAAGTTATCCACGAAAACTTTGTTCAAGGCTTCTGACCAATAGACTCCGTTAACAATGTCAGGGTCTGAAAGGATGAAGAGAGAAAATGAGTGAGAATTTATTTGAAGCATCATTTGCAATCATAGCAGAAACACAGTCCTAATTTGACCTTTAACCCTAATTTCGTCCGTCGTACAAGCCCAAAGTGGAGCAGTTAAATCACCTCATCCCAGTTCCACCCCTCCTTCTGCTCCGAGTCCAACCTGACTCCATAAAAAACCTCTTGCCTTTGTCCTCAAGCACACAAAGCGACGCCATTGAAAGGCCATTACGGACACACACAAAGAGACGCGGTGCATCCACCGCGCGTGATCGCCCACTGCAGCATCCACAGATCACAAAGCGAACAGCTACTTTAAGAGTGATTACTCTGTTCTCAGCGCGCTCTTCGCTGGGGCATTGAGCCCTTGGCTTTGTTCATTGCGCCGTCCCCAGGTAGTTATTGACCCGAAGTGCTGCAGTGACACTGAGGAGTTCGTTCTCGGATCAGTAACTTCACAATGACCTGAGGTGGTTGGCTATTATCACTGCTCTATGACATACTAACTTACCTCTCTCTATCTTTCACTCCACAACCTCAGGACACCCAGGAGCTGTTTATTAGCGGCACATTCAAAGCTTTTAATCTGTTAATGAATCTGTTTCTTTGTTGATATGCATAAAGGACTAATAAATGACCATAATAAAAATCATTATTGACCACCACTAATAATTCATAACAACTGAGCACCAAAGCTGCATTTTAGAATGATTTCTGAAGGATCATGTGACACTGGAGTAATGATGCTGAAAATTCAGCTTTGCATCACAGGAATAAATTACACTTTAAAATGTATTCAAATAGAAAACAGTTATTTTACATTTTAAAATCATTTCACAATATTACTGTTTTTACTGTATTTTCAAATAAATGCAGCCTTGGTGAACAGAAGAGACTTCTTTCAAAAACATAAAAACTTTTTATTGATTCCAAAATTTGACCGGTAGTTTCTATATGTATCTTACGGAACAATTCATACATGCATATGTTTAGCATATGTTTAATGTTTTTTATTCGTTTTGACCTCGTATATTTGAATCAAAATGAAACAAGACTTCCCTCTGGTGACGTATGCTGGACTTCTCCAATCATTTAGTCTGCTTAACCTTGCCACTTTCTTACAATCAACTGAAGCTAGCATTCAGATCTGCCTCTATCTAATCAACAACTGATGGAGGGAAGTCCTACCCTACATATTTTCATTTCCGTTAATCCATTTCACTCGGATGTATGTCAAAATAAGGAAGAAAATATCTGCCACTACATCCATAACATCGTAACTTTAAAGGTACACTATGTAACTTTTGACCCTCTAGTGGTTAAAAAACTAAATCTCCGAAAAGGCAAGCCTATGTTGATTCACGTTATATTACGGACTCTGTCTTATTCTGTTTTTCCTCTGTTCGGCATTTTTTTATTAATTTTTTTAGATTTAGCGTGCTCCATGTCAACCTTTCTCGCTCGTTGTGACAAATAACCTATGCCACTCCCACACTATACATGCGTCAAAGTAGCCGGAGCAACTTTTCTCTATTTACAGATTTAACGAGACTGTGAAAATCATCCAACTAAAATATAAACACTTTTAATAGGCTTACTATAGTAAATCAGGTAAGACAAAACATGTTTTGGAAGAAGGATTGATGATGTATTGACTGATTTAAATTTTGAACAAAAAAAGTTTACATAGTGTACTTTTAAGCACTTTGCTCCTGCTGGTAGATGGGTGAACTGCAGCATTTTGTTGCAAAAAGCATTCAAAATAGCCACTTATGCCGACATTTTTTGCATACAACATACAATACAAATCAACAATATTTCATTATATTATAGCAGATGTTTTACCAAGCCTTAATAACTCTTAAAAGCATGAAATGGTCTGACATTTTTCCCATTCTGCTGCTCAGGATAGTAAACCGTTTTGGAACTGCGCGTGTTCTTGTACTGCCATCAACCAATCAATGTGTCATGTTGGTTGAATCACACCCTATATCCTGTACGCCCAGGTAAAAACAGTATGCATTACCTTTATTGTACATGTTGGTTGGCACCTGCACCACGCTGAGGCTGAGGTTGACGGATAGGTTATTAAAATGATCGTTGGGTTCCAGGAGGAACTCTCCTCCCAGCTCCACGCTGTTCCCATCTTCATCCACCTCGTTTATGAGCACTGCGTTGAAATACTCATACTGCAGGAAGAAAAACGAGCAAAACAAGTCTATATAGAGGTGTCAAGCTTGAAAAAAGAAAATGTGAATGAAAAAGTAACAATTTTATTTTAGTTGATAATACTGCAAAATTACTGATATTTATTCTATGGTGTTACAGCAACTTAACGTTCAAAAGTTTGCAGTAAGTAAGACTTTTTTTAAAGAAATTAATACTTTCATTTATCAGGGACACAATAAACTGATAATATATGACAGGAAAGACATTTATTATGTTACAAAAGATTTATTTTTTATGCTGTTCTCTTGAACTTTCTATTCATCAAAGAATCCTGGAAAAAAAAAAATGTATCACTGTTTTTTTTTCTTATAATAATAATAAATGTTTCTTGAGCACCAAATCAGACACAAATGTGACACTGAAGACTGGAGTAAAACTCAGCTTTGTCATCACTGGAATAAATTACATTTTAAACTACATTAAAAACACAAAACAATTAGTTACAATTTTAATAATATTTCACAATATTGCTGTTTTAGATCAAATAAATGGTGAGCACAAGAGACTTCTTTCCCCAAACTTTTGAAGTATGTCAAAGTTTTTTTGTTTTTTTTTAAACAACCGATAAGATTTATCAGAGACTTAACTGAGAACTCATTGGCTCAGATGTTTTTCCAGAAAAGTTCATATTGAAATTTTTGACTTTTTGATAGCAAATCTGAGCACAGTTTGAGACACTTGAGATCTGAAACTCTAGAGGAGTGTGAAATTACATGTGAGATTACCAGGGTCTTTTACTCAGATGAAAAACTAAAGAATGTTCAGCAAAAGTCTCTGTTTAATCTCAATGCTGTCTGGGAGAAAACAAAAACTGAGACATTAAACATTTGTGATTTTTCTTTCCTACAGGAAAACAGCCAGGTATGCATAAACGTTTAGACTAAATCACTAAAAATGTTCTTTACAGACTGCATGCACACACACACACTATAGATACAACATTTCACGCGTGTCCCAGTTGAACTATAAAGGATAACGGGCAAAGAACATTTAGTTTGTGTCCAGAGGCCATGCGTGATTAAACTACCTCTCACTTTACTGGACTAGAGGTCATTCTGTGAAAAGAGGCTATCTATCTGTTAGGTGAGTGTACTTGGTAACACCTTTGTGTTTACTATTAAGCGGCGTGTGTGTGTATGTGTGTGTGCACTTGGCTACAGCTCCTGTTGGGGAGGGGGGGCATCACTACAGAGCTCAGCAATGACAGCTCATACCACGGCTGGGCGCTCCGGTGATACACCCCTGGGGGGGCGGAGGGGGAGCGCAGTCGAGAGGAGCGTAGCGAGGCAGAGGAGAAACGCTCCACACTCAGCGTTTCTGACAGCACTGCGACAAGCTTTTGAGGGTTATCAACAAACAGCAGGAGCTGGAGCTCCACACCCGACCGAATCCCGGTCCCATTGGGTCCCAGTGAGTCAGAACTCCTCATTCAAGGAGTCACGGTCAGAACCGTTTCATCCAGACCGTTATAAACATTCACTCTCGGCCAGACCGTTTATTGAAAGCTGGGTTTTTATATACTCACACTGAGGCACTAAGATAATTCAGCAATTTTTTAGGCCTTTTTTATTTTATTTAGGTGAATTTTTATTTTTAATTAAATGCATTACTCTTTTTATTTTTATATTAATTCCCGTAATAAATCTCCATTACATTTTTTATGTCCTGATGTCTTTGTTTGACATCAATATAACCCAATAAAATACTCACAAAAATGTATTCTTTTAATAAATCATACTTGCAATTACTAATTGATTTAACAAAAAATTATATATATATATATATATATATATATATATATGTGGGTCATTGACGAATAAGGTTTTTAAAAGTGTAAAAAAACATAACTGAGATATAATTAATTTTGAAGTTTTATTAAGTGTTAACAATGAGATTATGTGGTTTTTATAATCTGCTTTTATAAACTGCTTTCGTCATTTTTTACAAGATGGACAAAATTTGTCACCAAAAAAGTAATTTGGTTCAACCAAAATTTTGGTTTTACCGAATGACAGTTTTGGTTATACCAAATGACAATATTTTCAAACAATGCTAACAGGCTGATATCTAGCTAGCTTGCTAGCAAAAGGACAATCAAACATTTTATATTTAGTACAAGTTTTTAAAACATTACAACATTTTCCATGTTTTATAGCGGTTGCACCGAATGACCTGACGTTTCGGGACGTGCGTATGAGCAAGTGAAAACATGAATTTTTCAAATAGTTAAAAGAGAGTTAGTTACTTTGCTTCACGACCATGTGGTCCTTTGCAGGTGTCTGAATGATGTCACATCCTGTCACATGATATTGATCGCATGATTGATCCAAAATGGTCCCTTTATACTGGTTACTCCAAATTACATCAATGAAATTCATTTTTCCGAACATTCTTTCTCATAACAAAGCAACAATTTCTACACATAATTTTAATACCATTTTGCACTATGTTGATATATGATGTTATAAAATCATGGCAGAATAAAAAACATATACATTTATTACATTTTAAGATATTTTAATCACAAATTAAATGGCTGTATTGGCCTTTGGACGGTTAAACCGAATGACCTTTTGACACTTCAAAATCTTTAAAATACCTTTATATGTAGCAAAATATAATTAAAACATTTTGGATTCAATAAAAGAGATCTAGTTGTGCTACCTTACATACTTTGGATGTCATATCTTTGTTTTTTATTATTATTATTATTATTATTATTAAGGCCTTCGGACAAAAAAATGACCCGTCACGTCACTGACCCATATATGTGTGTGTGTGTGTGTGTGTATATATATATATATATAATGAATTAATGTGTTAGAATAAAGAGTGTGTATCTCTAAAATAAACATCCTTCCATTCAGTTTTATGTTATAAAAACAACATACAGAAATATAGAGGCGATAAAACCGACTCTTTCACTATAATTAGTTGTGTGAATAAAAAAAACACAGTTTATGAATCATTGGAAATGTATTTTTACGTACAAGAGAGTGAGTGCATGAATTCATTACTGAGGGGGGATAGCATTATTTTAAACGTATTTTGCTTCAGTGAATTTTCCATTTGTCCCTGAATAGTGCAGCCAACGTGGAGTCATTTATCTTAGTCGGAGTGCGGAGGCCGGCGCGAGGGGGAGGGCTTTCCGGCACATAAATATATATATAAATATAATTCACTTCAAGAACTAAGCTGGAGGTCATGTACAGGATATTTGCATAAAGCAGGGCTACAAGATTATGGCAAGGAGTGCAGGGGCTTACCATTAAAATATCCCTTAAGATTCTATTCTAAAGAACACAATAGAATCTCATACCACGCTCTATGAAATATCCATGAAAATGATAAAAAATTAATATGCATGTAATTTTTTGTGTTTGGACATTTCTGACACTACAAAGTGGCATAAGAGCATTAGAGTGATTGGGTTTTCTTTAAGAACTGTCCATGGTTCTGAAATGTTCCCATATGATACTGCAAAAACAAACAAGTGTACAAACTCTCTCACCTGTAGGTCAGGGTTCTCCTCATGCTGAAGATGAGCTTCCTCCGCCGCTTCTACAAGCCTCTACACATGAGTGACATGACACAGAAAACAGAACAAACATAGAAGAGATGATTGATGGCAAAATACACTGATTTGTTCTTGATGGGCAACATGAGCTTTGTGCGATAGATTTCAAAGATGCAGACACTGATGATCATAATAGCCTCTAGCTACATGTAAAAGACATTTTATAACGTCATTAACAAATATATTACATTTCATAATTCTTATCAGATCATAAGATAATGTACTTTCAGAATGCCTTTGATTCATATGGGCGGGGGGGTTGACTTTCAATAACAAACTGACCCTGAGAAACATTCACAGGAGTAAACCGTGAAAACTAGCCCTGTCATAAAGACAGATTAATGAAAGTTAAAAAGTCATAATGATTTATTTTGTGAAAGTAATTGTATAAGGTGACCTATTTAAAGCTAAATTAAACAGTAATATAATGTTTCGTTTAACTGCTGCTTACAAACAGGTTGTATTTCAAGTGGTGGCTTGTTCCCTTGCGGCAAACACAAGTGTGTGTGTGTGTGTGTGTGTGTTGTGTGTGTAAAGGACAGTTTATGTTTTGTTGTCATTGAAAAGTGCTGGCATGCATTTTTAGTTACATGGTGGTATAATTGCTTCCAATCCACAAAACGCTTTAGGAAAAATAATTAATACTTGTCGCATTTCGAGGAAATTATAGCAACATAACCAAAAAAACAAAAGTGAGGCTTTGTGCCAATTTTATAAATACAAGCTACCTAAGACAAGCTGCTCTGTAAACTATAATGAGGCTATGTTCTGGAAAAAACAAAAAAACAATAAAAGAACATATTTCAATGTCTTTGTTTATGTATGTCGACAATATAGCCTAATATTATTTTCATAAGATAAATTGTGTTCTAAATATGTTTTTAGATACAAACAGGGTGCGAATTATGACAGTCAAAACATAAGGCTGGAGGGGGCGTACATATTCTTTTACAGGCAAGTACATTTCAATCGTGTTTTTAAACGTCTCATTAACCACAAAAGCTAAATCACGAGATAGAGAGAGGGGGAAACAGTTAGTTATAGCGCGTATTTTCACCTGTCGCCAAACAGGCGGCGCTAGCGAACTGAATAGCGCGTTTACCTGAGGAGGTAAGCATTTAGCAACAGTACAAACGACGCTATTAGCCTTCCGTTGCGATTATTATCAAGTTAACAAACATGACAAATCAGTAGAGATTAACATCATAGATAGGCCTATCCTCAAAAACTTTAACATATATTTTTGTTTAAAAAGTCTATTTGACGCATAATTAGCGAACTGTTTGCTGCTGAACCTCAAAAGAATACACCCCGAAAAACAGGCCTACAAATTCCTTTTCGACGACCCTGAAAGACAGTTTATTGTTCTGATTCACCTAGTTTATTCCTATAACCGCCCCAACAAAAGCTGGAACTTTTTAACAGCTTTTAAACAACATTTCAGTAGCTAATAAGTTTGTCAGCGCGCGGATTTCCTCTCACATGCTCGTGAACAGAAGGCGCGTTCGCCTGAGGACATAATTTGTCATATTATTATAGATTTAACATATCTCAAGCAGGCTATATAACAAAAACATTGTTTAAAAATAATTTAAGATATATACGCCAGACAACACGAACATTATCAGCAGAAAATAATTTAAAAATAAAATCACCCTGGATAAATATTTAAATAATGTTTTTTATTTGTATTTGTAGAATTATTTTCCAGTAAAATAAAATGTGCTGCAATACACTTGGATTTCTGTTGTATAAATTGTATAAACTCCCTTCAATTCCGTCGAATGTGTACATTTATTTTGTATATACGCGCATCGCATCCATTTTATAAAATCGGTATGCAGCAGTAAGCTACAAATGCATGAGGTGTATTTATGGGTTTTACCTTTCATGGCAAACCGACTCCATTGCATCATAAAGTGACAGTGTGTATCTGCAGGAGTTAGATAAGCCTATCTCCTCCACACACACAGGCAATTAAAGCCTGGACCGTGTGTGTGCCTCTGAAGAATAACGGCACGAGCCGGTTGTAACGGGAAAATCTATATGTTCTTCTATATAGAAGGGAGAAGCTTCAACCGAGATGCTTTTTATACGTTAGCAATAAATAAAGCTGTTGCGGCTGCAGCATCCAAGACAATAAATGACTGATGGAAAATGCTGAAACAATAGGAATTCATGCAAAAATCGTCAAATAATTAAAATAATGGCAATAGATAATAATAATAGGCCTAATAATTCCAACCTATAGGCTATAATTTTTTTTTTTAAACTGCGTTATTAAAGCCTGTTCGTTTAAAAAATAAAACAAAATGGAAGACGCATGCAGATTTTTGAAATGCTCTTCCTCTTAATTGTTACTTACTCGTGTGGCCTCAGCTTTTTTCCGAAATATTTCCTCCATATTCTGCGCCAAAGTTTTCACCACTTTTGCGCCGTCAATCTCCTCTATTCGCACAGATTTCTCATATTCCTTGTATTTCTAAAAAGAAATAAATGGGCCATGTTACACAATGAATATACGCACGACAGACATTTTACTACTTTTTGTGTCAGTGTGGTCAAGGCTGGATGACATTTTTTAATAAAAAACGATTCTTTAAACAATACAAAACTGACACATGTTGTTTTCTGTAATTCAATTTATACATAAAATTAAATAATACCTAAAATATCAATTCTGAATGCAGCTTGTCTGGCAATAGTGAAAGTATGTTGCATGTTATGAACAGCAATTTATTAATAAAAAAAAATAAATGTATTCAACTCTTAAAAAACACATTGAAAATATGCTAAAAACAAATGCAAACATTTTTATTCATATTTGCACACTTTAATGCAGCGGATCACTTTATTCATTTCTTTGTCTAATGTGTGTGTGTGTGTATGTGTGTGTGTGTGTGTGTGTGTGTGTGACCAAATGTCCCCATAAAGATAGTAATACCAATAATTTTTGACCTTGTGGGGACTTTTTTTTTTGTCCCCATGAGAAAAACAGCTTGTAAATCATACAGAATGATGTTTTTTGAAAATGTAAAATGCAGAAAAATTTTAGGGTTATAGAATTTACAGTTTGTACAGTATAAAAATCATGTCTATGGAATGTTCTTATAAAACATGGAAACCCAACCTGTGTGTGTATTTCACATTTTGTTTTGAAGTACCTCAAATAATCTCAATGGAAATCTTACTAGAAAGTCTCTGCTTTGTTTATGAATATCTAAAGAAAATCTCCTTCAAAGATATTAAAATTCAGCAAATTCAGATATAAAACTCCACCAGACATAAAACTCAGAGAGAAAAATAAAAACTCCACCAAAACTACACTTTTAGCCCCAGGTCTTTCATATAATGGTAATAATTTGCACAAAGCAAATGAGATAAATGTGGGGAACCCATGATCATCTTTTCTTTTAGTCTAATGTGATACCCTCAAACATGAGTTTAAGAGATCAATATCCAGCATGACAAGTTCATTTGTCAGCATGTGATTAGTAAATAGGGACATTTACGTATTCAATCTGAGGGAGGCAGATATGTGTGGCAGCGGAAGATGGACGGACGAGACAAATAAAAAAAATGACGAGAGACAGTGATGGAGAGACGGGGGACGGTAAGAAGAGGCCTTTACAAGTCTCCATGACCTACGCTTTGCATTGTCTCTTCGTTAATACAGCTGTCGTTCCCATTCGAGTTAGTGCCACAAGTCTTCAGATAAGCGTGCCGTTGTGCGCCTCTCTCTGACAGCGGCCTTTCTGATTGGCTGATAAGACAAATCCTCTCCAGATAACGAGCTCAATCTTGTCCCCGTAATTGGTGGAACTGCTGCTGCAGTGTCTGTTATTGGTGGAGGAAGAGCGTTGTGGGTGGGCTGCTTTGGGGAGGCTGGGCGTGGCTTGTCGAAAGGGCCACGCATTGTTGGAGGGTAATTGAAATGGAGTCAGAATTCGGGAGAAAGATAATAAGTTGTCAAGCCTGGGCGAGTCTGGATAATGAACTACACTTCAGACAACGCTGAGTCTGCAGTACAAGCGACACCTGAAGCAACAGCACTCAATGGGCGTTGTGATATTAGACTATTCAAACACACTCAGGCATCGACGCCTGCAGGCTTACACCACTCCACTATAAAAAAAAGCCTTTCTGATTAAAATAAGTTCATGTTAAATGAAACATGAACATAAATTTCATGAAAAAAAACACTCAAGTTCCAAAACGTGTGCCGTACAGCCTTTCTGATGAAAACTTAAAGGATTAGTTCACTTCAGAATTCAAATTTCCTGATAATTTACTCACCCCCATGTCATCCAAGATGTTTATGTCTTTCTGTCTTCAGTCGAAAAGAAATTAAGGTTTTTGAGGAAAACATTTCAGGATTTTTCTCCATATAGTGGGGGTTCAACAGGTTTAAGGTCCAAATTGCAGTTTCACTGCAGCTTCAAAGGACTCTACACGATCCCAGATGAGAAATAAGGGTCTTGTTTAGTGAAACGATCAGTCATTTTCTGAAAAAAATAAAAATTTAAATACTTTTTAACCACAAATGCTCATCTTGCACTGCTCTGCAATGCGCCACGCATTACGTAATCATGTTGGAAAGGTCACCCATGACGTAGGCGGAAGTACCGTTCAAGTGTTTACAAAGTGAACGTGCAAAGACTAAGTCAAACGGCCTTTACAAAAAAAGATAAAACAACGATGTCGGACGATTATGAAGTTGGAGGAGAAAATGAGATGGAGTTTTCGTCCTACCGTGGTACTTCTGCCTACGTCACGCGTGACCTTTCCAACATGATTACGTAATGCGTGGCGCATCGCAGAGCAGTGCAAGCCGAGCATTTGTGGTTAAAAAGTATATACATTTTTATTTTTTTTAGAAAATGACTGATCGTTTCGCTAGATAAGACCCTTATTCCTTGTCTGGGATCATGTAGAGTCCTTTGAAGCTGCACTGAAACTGCAATTTGGACCTTCAACCCGTTGGTAGCCATTGAAGTCCACTATATGGAGAAAAATCCTGGAATGTTTTCCTCAAAAACCTTAATTTCTTTTCGACTGAAGAAAGAAAGACATAAACATCTTGGATGACATGGGGGTAAGTAAATTTTAATTTTAATTCTGAAGTGAACTAATCCTTTAACATTTCAGGAGGAAATACATATACACATCTAGTGTTTTTTTTAAAAAAAAAAAACAGGACATAAATTCATTTTAAAACACAAACTCTGGCACATCTAAAATCCCACAATCCCACATCTAAAATCCCACCATGTTCTACACAGTCCTTTCAAATTAAAAAAGGCCTTTCTGATAAAAAAAAATAAGTTTCCAGAAAGAGAAAAAGTATCCATACGTCACTTTTTGAAGACAAAAGGACATAAACGCCATAAACTCATACACACACATTAAAATCTTAACTTTAAAAAACTGATAACAATAAGTTTCCAGTATGAAAATCAGAGTTAGTGTGAATTGAAACTTGGACATGCATTTTGTGAAAAAATGTGTCTCACACTTCTTATTTCAAGACACTCTGGCACATCTAAAATCCCACAACATGTTCTACACAGTCCTTTGAAATTAAAATAAATCACATGAAAACGCATAAAAAATACCACTGAATCCAAAAACAAAAACAGAATGTGAAACCAAAAACAGGACATACATCACATGTAAACAGTATGCATACATGTCTGTCCCAGTTTTTATATATAAAAACCATGAAAACACACATACACACATGCTGGTTTTCCATGTTTTATGAGGACATTCCATAGACATGATGATTTTATACTGTACAAACTGTATATTCTATCTCCTAACCCTAAACCTACCCATCACAGAAAACTTTCTGCATTTTTACATTTTCAAAAGACATCACTTAGTGTGATTTAAAAGCTGTTTTCCTCATGTGGACCAAAAAATGTTCCCACAAGGTCAAAGATTTAGGATATTGCCATCTTTGTGGAGACATTTTGTCTCTATAACGTAGGTACCTGAACCACACACATCACTAGTTCCACAGTCTTTGTAACTTACAAAATGCATTGTGATTAAAAATAAGATTTCTGTAAGCAAAACAATTCCCTTATTTTACAAGACAACAGGACATCAGATAGCATGGAAACACACACTCTGGCACATCTCAGACCCCCAACATGTTTCTAACACCAACACCCCCCTCCACACACACAGATCGCAGCACCACGCGGCAAATTACCCCTTTAAGAGAGAGACCATGGAGAGTTATTGAGGCGGAACAGTTCATTTCACGCCTGTCCTGCCTCCCCACCCCTCACTCCCCATCCCGGCCCCCTCCCCGGCCCCAAAAAAAGCCATAATCAAAGCCATTAATGCTGCGTTCGTCAATAGTGATGATCACCCCACTGATTCAAAACACAGTAGCGAAATAGTCCCGGGGAGAGTCCCAGACTACCAGATGCTCCTGGACAAAACAAGTTTCTGCCATCATATTCTCAAGATGCTGCAAAATTATTCACTGTAAAGATGCTTAATGGTAATGTATTTGTACAATCTGTTATTTTGTTGCGGTGAGTTGGAAATTTCAGCGATTGAAAGCAACAAAGGGTGACATTTGTATGGCTGTTTTCCCCCCCTTTGTGTAAAAATCAGGTAATTTTGCATAACAAGCTTAATGATCACTCTTAACGATCCTCCTTAATGAACCAGCCTGCTGCCTCATCCCTCCCTTTCTGCTTCCAGCTCTTCAGACAGACAGTTTATTGGCCCTGAGCCCCACCCATCGGTCACGCCCACTGAGCAGGATGATGGGAAAAAGTGCAAACATACGCAGAAACGGCAATGAAGAGAGAACACAACTGGCTGGGACATTTTACAATGTGTTAATGTGTGTGTGCGCACGATAATTCTGGATGGGATGATGGAACATGTTCATTATTGATGCTTTTGGCTGAATCAGGAACAGATTTCCATCTTAACTCCCACCTTAAAGCGATAGTTCACACAAAAATGTGTCATTTTTTACTCACCCTTATGTCATTCCAAAGCCATAAGTTGTATTTTTAAATGCATTTTTTCCATTGAAAACTGAAGGATACATTATAAACAATATCCCTCATCTCTTTTTAATACAGTTCATAGTAGGGATGCACCAATATATATATTTTTTTTGGCCGACATGAAACCGATTTTAACAAACAACTATTGGCCGATACCGATATTTGTCCCTTGCATATTTGTTAGAACTTTTGCCTTCAAAATTAGGGATGCACTATATATCGGCCACCATATCGGTATCGGCCACTATATGTTCATTTTTAATGTTATCGTTATCGGCCCGATAAGAAAATTTAGCCGATATATTACAGCCGATAAATATTGGCTTATTTCGTTCAGCTGAGACACTTCAGATGCATACTGTTCACCATGATGGTTTTGAATTGCTTGAAATATGATTGGGACATGGCTTTTAATGGTGAGACTTTTGTTTTTGTAATCAGGCTCTAAAAACTTATATAAAAATTTGGATTTAGATTTGTCGGCCAATATATCGGTTATCGGCTTTCAAATATAAAGAATTATTGGTTATCGGTATCGGCCAAAATTTTCATATCGTGCTTCCCTAATTAAAATAGACTACTGTTTTGATCATGCTTTAAATCAAATTATTTTCATTGAACATGGATTGGATTCGTTTAACATTCAACAGGCCAACATTATAAGAGAGGCAGAAAGTAAGATATAAAAACAAAATACAAATAAGAAAACATGACAACCTTCAGAGGTTATTTTTGCTATCAAACTATATATGCTGACAAACTATATTTTGTACACATTTCATTTTGTTTTGTCAAGTAATTATTTTACCCAGAGAAATGCGTTGGATTATGCAACAGACATTATACAACTCAGTGCCTTCATGCAGTTAATTAATAAATGATTGGTTTTAAATTGATCAAAAATCAGCCGATAAATATGGACAAAATGGACAAAAAGCACCACAAAAGTTGGCAATACAACCAATACACTACGTTTCAGCCTTCTGAATCATAACATTTTTATAGCAAGGAACAAATGGAAATTTAAGTCGATATCTGATAATCTTCCACTCCACTGAAGCGCTGAAATTTGCATTCGCATTCAGGCTGTGTTGATGCACAATGCCATATTTGGCATCATTGTTATGAAGTTTCATTGGTTTTTGTGTTTTGTTTTTTTTATAATGAATATGATGTGATAGTTTGAATATGCACAATGGGAAATGAGATTTTTCAGTAAATAATAACCCAAACATGAATAATCTTTTATTCAACCTCATGCTGTTCCAAACCAGTATGACTTTATTTCTTCTACAACACAAAAGTCCATTGACTTCCATTCTAGGAACAAAAAACAGTAAAGGTGCGTCCCAATTCACTACTATGTTGATTTTTAGTATAAATAGTTTGAGTAGTGTGTTTACAAAAAAAGTGTACTTAAAATACCCAGATGATGCACTTAATTAACTGAAAAAAAATATTGGACACTTCATGCACTCAAATGTCGCAGCTTTCCTTACGTTGCAAAGTGGGAGGGGCTATTAGACTCCGATGCTGGATGACAAAATAACCTTATAAAATTCATACACTACACAGTTAAGTACATAGTACAAGTGCAAAGTGTATAGTGCGTCATTTGGGACACAACTTAAGACATTTTATTTTTACATTCCAGAGAAGAAAGAAAGTCATACAGTTTGGGAGGGTAAGTAAATGATTTTAATTTTTGGAGTATCCCTTAACATTTCTCACACTAAGCTACTGTATGACTTTAAAAGACTCAGAGATTAGCACATGGATCATGTGGACTAGTTTATGCTGTCCTTTTTGGAGCTTAGCAGATATAATTACTATGAAATGAACAGAAAAAAGCAAATGTTTTGTAACAACATGAAGGTGAGTAAACAAAGACAGAATTTTTATTTTTGGGTGAATTATTCTGTTAACAATTATGCAAGGTAAATCAGCCGCACTGGTCTCGGATCAGTGGATAAATACAACACCGGTAATGGCTCTGACTACACTATAGATTTTTCTGTAAGTAGGGGCCCAATAGCTAAAGATAGACCCCGAATCTCAGTTTTAGTTAAACAATCGGTGTTTGTGGACACGTATTCTTCACAAACACACACTGACAAAGAGACTTATCTATAGTGCCTATATACCACTAATATACATGAAAACTCCATCATTCTCAGCTGTAATTCTCAAAGCCTCAGTTTCATTCATTTGCGCTGTTTTATAAACAGACCCGGGCTAGTTCAGTTAAAGAGTCACGTACACACATTCTGTGAGGAGGTAATTACGACGATAATATGTGCACTGATGGTGAGAGCTGGGCTCTTATCTCACACCAACACTGAGAGACTTATTAATACTTCAGAGACAGAGAGACGGGGTTATCTCAAAACATCCATCACTGTTTTTCCTTCAATAGAAACCGAGAGGAAATGAAGTGTGTTCTGTAGTATATAACGCCACCGTATAGTGCATTCAAACAGCAGTATTAGCTATAACACCGTATACTGGAACAAAGAAACCAGGTGGAGACCTTAATCCGCAAAATATCAGCACTGTCACATAGATATGAAGTTTAATAATAAAATATTAATATTGTAATGTGTATCTGTGCTTTTTTTCTCTTTTGATATAGTGTTATCAATATTGAATTGTTATGTAAATATAACGTCACACCAAAAAGACTACATAATGTACACAATATGAATGGATATGAATGAGGAAATTAATAAATAATTTTAAAAAAATACGGCAATGAGCATCAAATGTCTACTTTATAGCCCTTTGTCTAATTTTTACTACATTATATATTTTTTTGAAGAACATCATGATTTATTTAATCATTTAAAAACGCACAACATTTGTATCCAAATGCCTCGGATTCAAAAAATATTACAACCCTGTGACCAAAAAGCACACAGTTCATAATATCAGCTGCCACCGTGTGGTTAAAGTGTGTAGTGCATCATCAGATGCTCCTTTGTCATTTATAAAGAGACACACATTTATTCAGTAATTCTATTTGTCCAGCTAGTCCTACACAGGTGTTTAGATGCGAAAGACAGATCGGGGGGAAAGAAACTGAGTGTAATGAGCCTTATCCAAAAACCCCCTCTCACACGCACACATCTCAGATTATACACCTGGATGTTGTAAGGCAAAGCCATCTGTATTCATATGAGCCGAGAAGAGGTGTGTGTCAATGCAAGTGTGTGTGAGAGAGAGAAAAGGGGAAATACCTTCTGTAAGAGCTGAGATCCTGAGTATTTTGAAGCTATTGATTTTATTTCACCACCAAACGCTGAAGCCCAGAGTTTCACCCTGTTGGAGAAAGAACCAATGTAATCACTCAAATTACAACACATTATGCCACAATTACAATATTAGCAATATTATAATGATAGATTAAAAGTAAAACAGTTAACAAAAGCTAATGCATTAACTGTTTGTAATCATTATAATGTATTCTGTATGGTCATACAGGAGCATTCGGGTTTGTTAAATTCACATTGTTTCTCATTTTTTGTGTCCAAAAAGTTTTTATGCCATAAAAGCTTTGCATACTGTATTTTCATTCTATACTATCTAAAGGAGGTACAGTATTTCTACCTGATCTGACGGTTAGAAATTACTTTCATTGGTGTAATGTAATGTAGTGAGGTTGATAATATCATATTACTGTAAATTATATTTGTGGCTTAATCACATGAAGCACATTTTTGCACACTTTACAAACATTTTTACATGTAGGCTACTGTATATATCCAACAGCAATTATTAGGGCTTCTTTTCTATATTTTATTATGTTTAAATATAATAAAATGTGCATATATTACATATTTGGACTCTAGAGATAACTAGACCCCCACAAAGCATAGTTTTAACCTCTCTCTGAGTGCACTTAAGATTATAGATTAAATGTAATTATTATAGCTTCTCTATGTTGTTCATACATTTAAAATATTCATAAATTATAAAAGCCTTTCATATTGAGACTCTAGAGATCACCAAAGCCATCATAAACGAATTCTCTACAAATTTGCATATGGATTTAATACAATTATCAAGGCTTCTCTATATTTTACATGCATTACAATGTGCATTTTTTATAAAAGCATTTTATATTTTTACTCTAGAAATTTCTAGACCCACAAAAGCCCTCACAGGATAGTTTTAACCTCTTTGTTTCTACATGCATATAGGTTAAATGCAATTATTATGGCCTCTTCTTCTCTATATTGTGCATGCTTGCTCTTCTACTCACACTGATAAGGGGATCTCCTGTTGGGACCCCCGCACCTCCAGCGCCGTCCAGCACGCGCTCATCACACACAAGAGGAAGCAGTGCGCGTGCATCAGAGGAATTCTCCGGTCCCGCTGCATCCTTCCCCCAAAATTTCTTACGCTGCAAAGGAACCGGCGGCTGGGGCAGCCTTTAGAACTCCCCCCTCCTCTCGGTCTCTCTCCCCTCGGTTACAAAAACAGCACCGAGAGCCAATTCAGCCGCACATCTGCCCGCCCCAGCGCGCGTGCTGCCTCCGGAGTTTCAGTCTCTCCGCCCAGCTGTCACACACCCCACGACCTCCTGCTCGTGCTCTTTGACATCGATCCTTGCTTTTTATCCCTGCATTTGTGGCACAGAGAACAAAACAGAGATTTAAATGCTTATTCTTGTGCGCGAACCTTTCTCTTAGAGCTGAGGTAAATTAACTCGCGCGCTCTCACTACTGGCGCTGCTGATATTATGATGAACGACACTTTCGGGTCAGTGCATGTACTACAGGCAGAAGTTTAGGGAGACGAGAAGCGAGTAGAAAGTCTTCAAGACAGTGAAGCTCATGTGTAAATCTAGGGAAGGAAATCCAGTGCGGTTTCCCTATGCGAGCGCGCTCACGAGAGAAGCTGATGCGAAACTTTCCCTCGGCAACGCGCATTCCTCCGTTTGGGGATGCTTTTTGCTCCGGTGTAGGTGGAGACTACGTATTTTAGTTTCATATGAATAATTTGCTTATTAATAATTACAAATACGCATTTTATTATTCATTTCATATTAGTTTTTTATATTAACATTCACCTTGATAGAAGACTAATTTTCATAACAGCACTGCATGATTCTGAATATTGTGGTTTATAACTGTTTCTGTCTCACTTTATGATGTATTTCACCTAGGCAAGTTGTCAGATTGGGTAAGCTGTATCTCCATAACTGTAAGGTTTTGAGTCTTATAATAGCTAATATTAATAATATTTCAGATTTTTGTCCTCCGAAAGCTCTTATTTGAGTATTTTCATGTACTAGATTTCATATGTGACAATATGATTCTGTATATTGCTGTTTTCATTTATATACACGTTAATAAAAGTGCTCCGGGTGTGTGTTCACAGTGTGTGTGTGCACTTGGATGGGTCAAATGCACAAATTCCGAGTATGGGACACCATACTTGGCTACACGTCACGTCACTCTCACACTAAAAACAGCAATATGCCCATTTGATATACAGATTAACTCAGCCAGATGTATTATGGCTGCTCCTCATCAACAGATGCCATAGAAGAGCAGATAGTACTCAAAGAAAGTAAGTGAATAAGATTTATGACCAGCCACTAGTATTATAGCACTGACCTCTCGAGTCTGATGCTTAACAATGGCATCCAGGAGTTAATTGCCATTCTCTCACTCTTTTTTTTTTTGTTCCTCTAATTATCATGAGCACATAAACGATGAGGTGCATTTGCATGTGTGTGTGTGGTAAGGGGTCTGATGGATCGGTCTTAACACGGCCTGCGTCTCTGTGCAGTCATGATTAGCTGGTAAATGCATCATACATCACAGACTCAGCTAGAAACAGCGGCGACTGAAGCTGAAAAACACAAGGCATACTGTAGTACTGCAATGCTGCTACAACACGCCAAACTCTAAATGACATTTATAAACTTCTGTTTAATAAGTAAGACTTATTAACAGTGTTGGGCGAAATGCATTACAAGTAATGCGAGTTATGTAATCAGATTACTTTTTTCAAGTAACTAGTAAAGTAATGCATTACTTTTAAATTTACAATAAAATATCTAAGTTAATTTCTCAAATAAGTAATGCAAGTTACTTTGTTTTCCCATTTATTGACTGACAGCTCTCCTGTCTCCATGTTGAGAGAAATAGGGAGTAAGTGCAGGTGTTGTGTGCGCTGTGTAAACCAATGTGTAACCAATTATTGTAGTTCTAGACTAAATGTGAACATGCATTTCCTCATCTCACTTGCACAAAAACAGATTCAGTATTCCTCAAAATGAACAAAACAGTGAAACGCAAATAACGCAAACCTGCAATAATTAAAGGCAGTGGCTATTTACACTAAGTGAAAATAGCGATATATTCTATTTACACCATGTAAAATAGCAGTTCTTTGCAATAAGTGTAAACAGTAATTAGATGCTAGCCTATATATACTTTATATTGGCAGATACTATTTGCACCTCAGTATTTATGTACATTAACAGGATGCAACAATACATAGAGTGTAAATGATTATATTTATTAAAATTATTAAATGGATGCTGCCTTATTGGGAGAATAAAAACCCTTCCTACACCTTCTCCTAACCCTACCCAATAAACACTTTTAATATTATTAAACACTCGTTAGGCAGTTTATTTCCACTTTTAGAACATTATTTTTATTTTTATTGAAAATAAATGTCTTTTTGATGTGATATGTGATGGGAAAATGGAGAAGAGTGTGCTCGGCAAAAAGATTCGAACCCGCATCGATTGCGGTAAAAGCCAGAACTGTCAGACATTGGTGGGCGGAGCTAGTGTAAATAGCGTTTACCAACAAGGGACGCTATTTGCACCTAGTGTAAATAGACACTCCGATAAGGGCAGATGTTAAATTAATCTCACTTTATTAACCAATGTCTTCGCTGCTGACCTTTGATGATCCAATTCAAACATACGAATAAGCAAAAATTACTTTTAAACATCATATTTGTTTTTTTATTGCTGAAGGGTGTTGATTATGTTGAACTTTCTTCTCCTGCGATCGAGAATGGCAGCACAGCTGAAAGATTTGAGCTGCGCCCTCTACTGTACAGGCGTGAATGTGCATTTCCTTCAGCATGAGGCTAATTCATTTCACTTTTAGTGTGAAAGGGCCTTAACATTTGCCAAAAAAAAGAACTTTTGTTTTATTGTTATTAAAAACAAACAAGCAAGCCCAGCCCAGGTGAGAAAAAGTAATGCACAAGTAACGTAAAGCATTACTTTCCATCAAAACTAATGCAATTAGTTACTTTTTTAGGGAGTAATGCAATATTGTAACATTACTTTTAAAAGTAACTTTCCCCAACTCTGCTTATTAAATGTCTCCTATATGTTTACTAATGTATATTAAAATGCACATGCAGAAACAGAAGTCTTACAGGGTCCTTCTTTAATCAACGACAAAGACAACAATAAGATTAAGAAATTATAGGTCTTTCAGGGACAGAAGCAATAGTTTTAACAACTCTTGAAGCAAATCCGGTTAGTCTGTGCTGGAGTTCACTCTAGTCTATTTTAATGCAGGGCACCAAACACACAGTAATCTCTGTCTTGTCTTAATGGAAGTTAAAACTCTTAGCAGGTCAAATATAGTACTGTGCAAATGTGACATCTGGCACTGAAGGTGCTGTGAATCACTTCACAGCGAATCACAGTATATATATAATATACATGGATAGAGATGCCTAGGAGCATCTCTAAAACAATAACATTAAATGATAAGGCCTCAAAGCATTGATACAGGATGAATTCTTGTAAATTAGACCACTTTCACCAAGTTACTTTACTGCTCCATGATAATTAGCAATGAGGGAAGTCAGGAAGTGGAAAAATTCATAGTGTAGCACTTACGAAGTAATATTGTTTCCCAGTACAGCAACTAGTCCATTAGTTCTGCCACCAGTCAATGCATAGGATATCAGTCGGCTAGTCTAGATCACAAAACTTCAGTTGAACTGTTCTACTGTATATGAAAACTTCCTCTAGGTTTTAACCATTTCTACAGGCTCTTTATAGCAAGATTTGGCTGTTTAACATGGCCCTGTTTGCCCCTGTTGTTAGATGCCGGAAATACACCTCAGATATAGCTGTTTATTCCATACACTGCATATACATAAAAATATATTGTATAATGTAATAGGCCTATATTTTAAATATACTGTATATAGCTAACAGCCATAATTCTGAATCTTTACTTTTTCATTAATTTTAGAGAAAAAACTGAAAATGCAGTATTTTTGGTGACACTTCTTTTTCAGTCATTCAAGTCATTTTCCTACTGCAATCAAGGGAAGAGCTGGATCAGGGATCACACCCAGGAGGACTTATTGTGCCTTAAGTCTGGATCTTTGGGACTTTTCTTCTTACAGCACCTAATCTGAATAAGAACTTTTTTGTGTGTGTCGCAGACAGAAGTCGTGTGACGCAAAGCTGCATGTCTGATGTACTTGAATGAACCAGCAGAGAAGAATATAGCTTGAAACTGACTGAAAAACTACTTTTTTTGTCTGTATTTTTAGTTAAGACTTTGGGAGATGGACTTTTTCCCAGAATTCCTGAATGACTCGTCTATCTACGATGGCTCTGGTGCAAAGGTGCCCCTGCCGTGGGCAGGATTCATCACGCTGTCACTCCTCATGGCCGTGTTCTCCACCACAGCTGTCGTGTTGAACGCTACAGTGATAGTCGTCACCCTCCGGCACAAACAGCTGCGGCAGCCGCTGAATTTTGCCCTGGTCAACCTCGCTGTGGCCGACCTGGGCATCACGCTAACAGGAAGTGTGCCATATGTGGTGACCAATGCCGTGGGCTACTACATCATGGGACGGGTCGGTTGTGTATTGGAGGGATTTTGTGTTGCATTATTTGGTAAGTCTGCTTAGAGTTCATTCCAACACTAAATAATGATTTTAGACTGTATTATGTAAACTGCACCCCTGATGGGCTTTCCAGACACTGAAAAATTAACATTTAAAAGAAAATATGACTTCACTCAAATTCAATTACATATATCCTGATATATCCTCAAATGCAATAGCTATAAACCCAGATACTATTATTCTGTCAAAAATGTTATAATTAGTGTTGCTAAAGCCATGATTATGACTAATCAAAATGATCCCTGTTATTAGGCCTACATTTTTGCTATTAGAATTTTGTGAAAATGTGCAAATTTTGGCCTCTATGTATTTGCATGAAACCGCTCAAAATTACATTTTTCAAAATACCCTAATATTACACTGGCACAGACTGTACTTTAGGTAGCCTAAATGGTAGTTTGAAAAATACCGAGGTACTGAATGATTCCTGCATTAATGTAGCATAATATCCAGGCTTATGTTCAAAAAGATGGAAATGCCATAATAGTTTTTGTACTCTGTAATGACATGTAGCCTACCGCTAGTGTTTTGTTTGTCTTTACCTGCTCGTGCAGGAGTCTAAGCGCTTCATTGCTGACATTCACAGGAGACATTTGTAAGTTTTATTTAATGTGCAGTAGGTAAATATCCACTTCATCCAGCGCTCTTTTTTGTTTCCTGTCTTTTACGGTGTAAACCTCTTCAAAACAATTCAGTGCGTGTGTGACCGAATGATTCAGACTGAGTCACGAACTAATTCAACGTTCTGTTTGACCGACTGACACAAAAGAACCGATTCAAATAGGTGATTCATCAATTTTTATGATTCTTGTTTTTTGACTGAAGCGCTTCAAAATAGTGAATTTGTAACGTGAATTAGTGTTCATTTTATAAAACAAGAACACAAAACCAGCTTATCGTCAATGAAAGTAATGTTAACTTTCAGTAGCTTACCTTAGGTAGGTTAGATATAGACTAACAGAGAGTTCATTCAAGGATTCATCAGAATGAGTCAAACAGCGAGGGCACGCGAGTCTTCTTAAACCATTCATTAAGAGATTCAGTTCATAAATGTCATTATTATTCGTGAATCGGACTAAACCGAATGCACTGCCTGCGTCTCAGTGTGCACTATCCATCCTAAATAATATGTGAAATTAGTAATATTCAGTACTATTTAGGGTGGATAGTATAAACAATGGGATGCAGGGACTGTATTTTTTCATTCACTAAAAAGAACCGAATTAAAAGAGTCACTTGCTCATGAATCATGAGTCACTGATTCCACTTCATGTTTTTGATTCACTATAAAGAACCGAATCATAAGAGTCTGAGACCAGAATATCTGAATAACGTTGTTTTTTTTTTTTCAGAAAATATTAAAACAAATACTTGTTTTACAACCAAATATGACTTTTCAAGGTTTATAGTGTTTAACTGATAAATATTACTGTGTCATTATTGTGTAAACATCATAAGCATTATCAGTGTTGGGTAAGTTCGGCTACTCAATTAATTAGCTACTAATTACATCTTCAACAGTGTAATTAGATCAATGTACTAATTACTCTCTCTAAAAAGTATTGGATTACTTATTACTAATTACTTTCTAAATCCCATATAGCAGCCTCGACCAGTTGAACAATAGAAGGACAGACACAAAACTGCTTTTAATTCTTTCAAAAAACCAATATACAGTTGCATTAATTATTCATGACAAAGTGTGTAAAGAGAGAAGGTTACATTAAAAACATTCATTTTAACATTAAATTTTGATATTAAATCCACTATTGTTTTATATAGAATTGTTGCATAGTCTATGCAGTATTGAATGCAGTTACAATTAGGGTAATTAAATTACAGAAAAAATTAGAGTAATCCCTTACTTTACTTTTCAAGGGAAAAGTAATTAAATTACAGTAGGCTAATTAGATTACTTAGTAATTAATTACACCCAACACTGAGCATGATCAGCCGACAGCCACAAATGTTAACCTTTAAAATGTGAATGAAGTGAACTTTATCTTCACTCTGATTTCTTCTGTTTCCTCTGTTGACTTCACAGGTATAACAGCGCTGTGCACAGTGGCCCTGATTGCTGTGGAACGGCTGTTTGTAGTGTGCAAGCCTCTGGGTACCATCACATTCCAGAGCAAGCACGCCGCCGGAGGGTTGGCATTATCATGGCTCTGGTCTCTGATCTGGAATACTCCACCTCTCTTTGGCTGGGGAAGCTACCAGCTGGAGGGAGTCGGCACATCCTGCGGACCCGACTGGCAGAGTCGAGATTTCAAAAACATGTCTTACATCATCTGTTACTTCTCACTCTGTTTCGCTGTGCCATTTGTCATCATTGTGGTGTCATATTCATGGCTGCTCTACACGCTAAGACAAGTAAAACTTTGTCCTGTTTTATGGTTTTGCTTCTTTTTTTGTTATCTTTCAGATGAGCTGGTGAAGTTTAGTTTGTTTTTTGCAGTGGTGGACAGTAACGAAGTATATTCACTTCATTGGTGTAGTAAATTTTTTCAAGCATCTGTACTTTATCAGAGTAGCCTATTTTATTTTGGGAAATGTTTACTTTTACTTCATTACATTCTATCACATAATGCCATAGTTTTTACTCCACTTCATAAAAACATGTAGGTAAGAGTGTTTATGGAAGCCTACCCACCCCATAAGAAAACATGTAAGTCATAATTAAGTTTTGTAAATTATAATTAAGATATAATAAGTTATAATAAGTGAAATTATGACATGACATTTTGCCCTATGTGACGTCTGTACATTTGTCACCACATATTGTATTTTTACTGTATTTGCACAAATTTGCTATATTTTGGTATATTTTTTCACTGTTTTGCACACTTGACTTAACTTACATTGATATTTTAGTATATTGAAGATTAATGTTTCGATATTTTGTAATACGTTTTGGTAAAAATATTACGTTTGCTTATTTGCAGATCAATATTAAATGTCTGCATTAATCTTTCTTATTGACTAGTGCTGGGTAGAATAAATAATAAACATGGTTCATCGATCAGTACTTAATAATAACTTTTTAAAATTTTAGTACTTAAAGTCACAATGGAATCAAAACTGATAATTCTTGTTTTCATGGAATATTGCAGTATTTATTATAAATTATTTGTTTGTGCACAACATTTAAAAAAAAAAAAATCATGCGCCCTCGTAAACTTTATTCAAAATAACTTCCCCTCCCCTCATCTCTTCTCTGATGCCATTTACCGGTACAAGGGCGGGGCAACCTGTCACTCACATGACATCACAGCAATAGCAAACCACAACCATCCAATCAATTCCTGATGGACAAAATCAAGTCCCGCCCTACATTTTTTCCAGTTCAAGAAGCCGTTTCACTCAGATATACATCGCGATAGGGAAGAAAAGAATATCGCAACTTCTATTTCGTGCTGATGTAACCGGTTCTACTTGAGCGTGCCTCTTGAGGCCAGGGGAGTGAGGTTTACATGCACAGCTCTTACTGACCTACGTTACACTCATCCCCCTAAACCTCATTCCCATCCGGGTCACGGCACCAATTGTAACCGTTCCTACTACTGGACCCGCTCTGAGCGGGATTCGAACCGACGTCTCTGGCATGGGAGGCGGGCACACTAACAAGGACGCTAAAGACTGCAGTCTCTAACGTCACGCCTCTTGAGGCCAGGGGAGTGAGGTTTACATGCACAGCTCTTACTAGCTTGCTTCCATTACACCGACTTTAAGTACATTAAAAACCATGTGTTTTTGTACTTTTACTCAAGTAAAATTGAAGTGACTACTTAAACTTTTACTGGCGTAATATTTTATTAGGGTGTCTGTACTTTTATTCAAGTACTTAATTTGTGTACTTCATCCACCACTGGTTGTTTGAAAGAATCTTTTCTTTGACAGGTAGCCAAGATATGTGGAGGTGCGGCAGCGAGGGCAGAGGCTAAGGTGGCACGGATGGTGGTGATGATGGTATTGGCGTTCCTCGTGAGTTGGCTACCATATGCTATTCTGGCTCTAACAGTCATCTTCAACCCTGATGTTCAGTTGCCTGTGCTGGTGAAGGTGATACCCATATACATGGCCAAGAGCAGCACTGTTTACAACCCTATGATCTACATATACATGAACAAACAGGTGAGTGAAACAGATGCAGATGAATCATGTTCATCAGTATGATTTGCCTAGTTTAACACAATAAAGACACTCACACCCAGCCTGAAAATTGAGTTATTGTATCCCAAAAGAAAGAACCAATTCTGAAATGAATTATTAGTAATTCCAGTCTTACTTCCTGCACAAGCCTATGTAGATTTATAACAAATTTGCATAATGCCAGTGTATGGTCTTCATTGGCTGCCCGCAAACAACGTCTACTTTGACCCGCCCTCAAACACTGCAGTTGTAGCTGAGGCCTGGAAGAGTTTGATTTGTGTTGTCGACATGTCGAGAAGATGCTGTTTTCTGACCTGTGGAAGCAAATTCACTTTTGTGTGCACTTCCTAAAAATGAGGACTCATGCTCGAATTGATACGGTTAAACCATTGTTACTGTTTGTATCACTGTGTACCAAGTGCTGAGGAAGCATCCAGAACGGAAATCCACATATGGTAATGAGCATTTGGTTTCCGACATGTGCTGTAAGTGGTAGACCAATCATAACAGACTGGGCCATCTGACCAATCAGAGCAGAGCAAGCTCTCGGAAGGAGGGGTTTAGAGAGACCAAATCCTTCATCGAAGCATTTCAGACACTTCAAAAAGAGGTTAAATTAATAGTATAAATTACCTTTAAATTAATATGAAGAGTTCAGATGGAAAAGCCGCTAAACGCCACCTTTGTCAAAAATGAGATAATGATATTTAGCGAATGCTCTCCGCACATAGTAGCTATACGTTCATCAAATAGCCTACTTTCGCTTCAAATACGCTAAATCCCAGTGTCAGCCCATTCAGAAATACCGGCTCCTTGGCAGAAACCACCAAACGCCACTTCCCTTTGGCTAAATCCCAAATGGCACCCTAAACCCTCACGTCTTCCTCTGAGTCCGCACTTTCATGACGTAATGTCGCTTTGACTGCCGGGGTAAAGTTCTCTGCGTAGCTCGCGAACTTGCGGGCTCAGCTGAAGTGCGCATCGAGAGCGCATAGCGGCCGCAAAGGGGGCGCTCGCGAGCACCCTTCTGAAACCTAAAATGATGAACGGGACACCCTATGGTCTCGTGGACTTAACGGACACAAGCACGCGGCAGCCATTGTAAGTCAGCAAGACCGAAAGTGCTATGAAGTGTGCCACTTGGGATTCAGCCTTGGTCAGCAAAAGCCTCGAAGTCCACAGAAGAACCAATCGGAAGACGCGAATCGAATCATATGATTTTAAGATGAATGACGGTGTGCGTATGAGCCGTTTTTAATTGCCGAGTTGCAAGTTATCATGTTTTGTCATGACAGGATTTCGCTAGTAGCAAGTAAACAAAACAGTGTTCCTTCTGCTGCTGTAAAACTGACAGAAACGGACGTTTTACTATGTTTTGTTGTCCAAAGAGGTGGACTTAGAGGTTTTTGCAATGGAACTCTTCATATAATTTTGTTAAGGTGGGCTGTATGAAAATAACGTCCTTTCTAGTTCCAGAAGTATGCAATACCACTTCTGATGTGTGGAAAGGATCCCTGGCCTTCAGAGGATGATGCATCTGATGTTCAGACCGTCGTGTCACCATTGAACAACAAAATCAGCCCAAAGTGACTTACCATTCGCCACACTCTGGTAGTGCATGATAAAGGTGCTTCTCTGCTTAAAGTGAGATGAATTAATGAACACTTGTTTTCTTTCCTGTGTGTATGTCCTATTGAAGGGGTGGGACATATAGAATGTATTGTCCTTTTTTTTTTTTTTTTTTTTAAGGCCAATAGGTTTTCATTCACATCTCATTACTTGCTAATGCTATTCAGAACTAGCTAGGGACATTCTCATTGTAGACAGCATTTGATTGGACAAAAATGTGTTTTAACTCCTGTGTGCAAGAAGAAAAAGACTCTTTTAAACTGTAATAATATTTCACAATATTACTGTTTTTACTGTATTTTTGATTAAATAAATGCAGACTTGGTGAGCGTAAGAGACTTATTTCAACAAACATTAAAAAAATTTCACCAACTTTTGAACGCTAGTGTAACTATTGAAGGGCACTACGATTCTAAAACCATTAAAGTCGTCATGAAATCAAAACTGACCCTATTTACTTAGCTAGTGCATATTACTAGTCTTGTGGTGAACAATTAATCCGTGCAAGTTAATACACAGAAAAAAATTGTTTTTCGTGGTAATCTTTAATCAAAATCTGAAAAGTTCCTTCTCTGATGACGTCAGTTTGACGGCTTGGGTTGAAAACGCTTAAACCACTCCCCTCCAACCGTTAGTCTGCTGTGAGCGAGAGACGGAGAGGAGGAGTGCAAAAGTAAAACCCTGCCCTCCATTCAATATTCTGTTTCACTTGGAAAACGTCACAACACTGGAGAAAAGTCGTTTGCAACTTCCGGTTCACAGGGACCTATTATGCCCCCTTTTACAAGATGTAAAATAAGTCTCTGATGTCCCCAGAGTGTGTATGTGAAGTTTTAGCTCAAAATACCCCATAGATAATTTTTTTATAGCATGTTAAAATTGCCACTTTTTGGGGTTGAGCAAAAACGCGCCGTTTCAGTGTGTGCCCTTTAAATGCAAATTAGCTGCTGCGCTCGGCCTAAGAGGGAGGAGCTTCAAGAGCTGATTCTCCGTGTCAGGATTCAGTCAGGACGTACTATGTCAGAAACTGCGAATATATGCTGCATAGAGATAGAACAGGTATAGTTTAGTTCAATTACGGTTATAACTTGTATTGTATTCTTGTTTTTATCCACTATATTAGTACAAGCCAGTTTACAGATGAGTTTTATAACGTTTATTGTACACAAAATATGAAGCGTCTGTTTTCACTGTAAGAGCTTAATAAAACAGTGCAAGTGTGCATTAAAAAATTATCCATAAACTCTCTCTCTCCCTTGCATTATCATCAAGATACACAGCGAAGTACACAGAAACACTCATTACAACTAACAGTAAACAAATATATAAAGACCTTATGCCTTTTCGGGTGGTGCTTAATAAACTGGTAAACTTTATATCCGTAAATCAACTCCAATGAACTGTAATAAAGTGCTCTCACCTTCATTGCTGCCTTATCCAGTATCACTCTGGAGACTGTAAGCTGGATCACGAACAGTTTGTACAGATCTATCCTTGAGTAACAAATTTTTAGCTCAACCTCTGTTTTGTATTGTCCCTTTGTATTGACATTCGTTCACAAAGAAGTCCGGTGTAAAATGATTCGCGCAGACATAACGTTAAACGAATTTCGGTAGAGTTGAGGGAGCATTTTCTTCGAAAACAAAATTAATCCAACTCGTCTTCAGCGGCTCAGATTTAGGGAGTAAATGGAGAGAGCTATGTGGATAATCCATCCAGCTACAGAACACCTAAAATGCTTGGGAGACCTTCTTGTCAGCGCAGCAATGGCGGACTGTGTACAACTGGCTGTGAACTCGCTCAGGGCGGTTCTATGTTAAAACGGCAGTGTCTGTCAACATCCGTGGGCGGGGCCTGTGGCTAATGTGACGTCACACTGCCAGGAACCTGCAAACAGCTTGTTCTGAGACACTGCTTATGATTTATGGGGATTAAAAGAAAAGGAGTGATTGAATTTTTATCATTATAGGGTGGTTGTGTACACACACTGCCAACACACATTTATATCCAAACACCATGCAAAAGTGAATTTTGCATAATAGGTCCCCTTTAAATCAGTCAAGAACGCTACATCATCTGATGGTCATCTAGATCCCAAAGCCCCAGATGAATTTTGCAAAGTAATCAGATTAAATCATTCTTATTACTTTCCAATTAAAATAGCCTTAACCCACAGATCTACTTTATTAACACTGAAGTCTTTCCGTAGCTGTACAAAAGTGTTATTGTAATATTATGAATTGCATTTCCATGTTCTTGTACAAATAAGTGACACAGTTGTTTGTTCATTAAGTTTATTCTGTATTAATCATTAGAAAATAAAATTTCAATATTGATTAAAATCAAGTCCAGGCCAAAATAAATAGGAAAATTACAAAAAATGCATCAATACAAAACCTAGAGGGATATCATAAGTCATCTGCTACGAAGAGAAACCCTTTTTTCTTTTTCTTCATGGAATAAAAACCATAACAGAGCAAAGATAAAGACTTTCAAATGGAGAACATCACCACGCATCTTTCCGTTACATATGTACATATGTTACACTATAATCTTAAGTTTCCTTACAGCATTATTAAGAAAAAGAATATAATAGTATAGCAACAACTCTAGATGAAAATGTGATAATCAACAGATGTGGCTCTGAAAACTTGTGTAATACTTTTTTCCATTTTTTTGTTAACATATCAGCGTTAACAATACAGAGGAGTGCACTTTCCCCCCCCTCTCTTCTGTTTGTCCCAGCATTGAAAGGTGAAATGTAAATGACATATAGATTTCACTAAACCGTACGCACAGTCACAGAAAAAAAGTACAAAATTCGCCCACCTTGATACATAAAATATGAATAGAAAACAGGGAAAACAAATTGCACGTTACAGTAATTTGTGCAAAGACGAACAGCAATGTGCTAATAGTAAAATCCCATTGGTATATTAAGAAACCAAATTTTTTCTTTCTATTCAGGAGTCCCTGACACGAGGTAAAAGTTAAATCTTTAGTTTAATAAGTTTTTTTGAAAAGTTTTTTCTTTGTTTATTAAAAATAATGCATATTTTATTGTCCTTACCAGTAATTGCTACGAATAGTACAATGTGCCAAGAATGTGCATTGGTCCGTTTACAAGATACAGTATAATTGACATGAAGACCAGAACACAACGTTTCATTTATTTTTTTTCTCCACACGGATCATTTCAGCCCTTTCAGATGTGCACACGCAGTGTTTCAATGACAGTATTCGGTTGACTGAAAAGCACAGTACTCTTCCAAAACACAAGAGATCAATAACACTCAAGAACAACAACATCCGACAAACCCTACGTTTCCCTTTATTTAAGCTGTAGTGAAGCTTTACACTTCAAGGCAGTGGCCTTTGCAGTCAAACTTTTTTTTTTTTTTTGCCCATAGTGCTCAGCATTAATTTGCCTGTTGGAAGTGACAAAAGGTCAATTGAATTGATGTAATCCCATGTTGAGGCCTAAGGACAGAGATTTACAACACTTTAAAGGCAAAAACGCTCACAAAAAGGACGCTTCAAATGCTGATATGTTTCCCCTGCTCTAAAAGAGGTATTTCCAGAAGCCAGAGCTGAAGTTAAAAGAAAGAAAAAGAAAAGCAAAAGAAAAACAAAAGTGGGGGAAAGGGGGTCAGTATTGCTTAACCAGTTTCTTGCCCTGCTTAAAGGGATAGTGCACCCAAAAATGAAAATTCTGTCATTAGATACTCACTCTTGTGTCATTTTTTTCCAGCTTGGCAGACATGATCACTATGATTACATTTACATTAATGCATTTGGCAGACACTTTTATGGGCGCTTTCAGACCTGTAGATTGTTTGTTTTTTTCCGAAACAGGGATTAAAATACTACTGTTGCAATTTCTTCTTGGTTCGGTTTTCATAAGGCAACATTTCTAAACAGACCAAAATGTGTTAATACAAGTCACGTGCGAGTAACCTGTCCTCTCATTGGTCAGAATGCACCTGTTTATGTTCCGGGATTCCGCTCAATGCAGTCATCCCTCAGGATAGGATAAACAACAGCTCCACTGGCTTATTGTGTTGTATTACCAAAGTCCCTTTGAGGCACGTCATTTCACTCGGCGGCCATCTTTGAAACGCCTCTCGGGCAGCTATTTTAGTCATGCAAGTACAGCTCCTATCTCTCTGAATGGGGAAACATCAAATTCTTCAAAGCTGTTCACGAAGCTTATGATTAAATTTCATATTTGAAATCACCAATGAAACTCGCTCATAAATTTTGCTTCTAAATGCTCAAATCATGACCAAAAAAAAAAAAAAAAAAAATTATTCAGGCTAGACCAAGTGTGCCGCACAAGTCCTGAAAAGTAAAGCCAAAACGTTTCGATTGCCCCCAGGTGGCTGGTTCCAGTATAGGTCATAAACCCCGCCCTCTCCATGTAATCTAATGGGACGTGAGACAAACTAAACAACTAAATTACACTTCAAATAAATTTTTTTCAAAGATGGTTTCTGTAATTTTAGGTAGTTTTATCACGCTGATGTAAGTTCAGGTGTTCGTTTTTTAAATAAATTTGGTTTTAGTTAGTTATTTGACGCTATGAAAACGGGAGTATGATGTCATGATTGACAGCTGAGATTGACAGCTTCTCTGAGCGAACTGAGGTGCCAACTGACTTTTTTCAGGATCTTCAGGAGGAGACTGGCGCTATAACTTTAATTTCTACATTTCCATAACTGTTTATTTGATTCTGACATAATGGGTTATTCTGCAGTAAACTGTACTAACGAATTCTGCGGGAGTGTGGGCGGGACCTTGATATCGCGACTCCACTTCGCTCACTACAGCGCATACTCAGGTCCTGAATCAGCGCAAGATGTCAGCGCCATATTGGGACACTGGCGGCTTCACTTTTCTACAATGGAAGAGACTGAAGGTGCGTCGTCCATCTTTTTTTTTTACAGTCTATGGGCTGGACCAGCCAATGCGCATGTGCAGTCATAAGTGTCTCAGAACACTGACTGTTTTTATAGCAACCGGAGCTTCTAAAGGCAGCTGCAGTGACGCGATAACTTTACCAATTGGTGATTGGCTCTTTTATTTAGAAGGCGGGACTTATTCTGCCATATTGAATGTTGCACTTTCTCCCATTCATAGTAATATGAGTGCACTGTCTTTGTGTTTCTAAAAACTTTGATATTACTCTGCATTTAGAGCAGGGGTGTCCAAACTGCGGCCCGAGGATGAATTTCAAACGGCCCGCAGCTTGTCTATTAAAATATATTATATGTGGCCCGCCATGCATAATTTACAAATTGTGTAGTTTCACAATGTCAACACAAGGTGGCAGTACTAGATTTTAGGCCAGGGAAACATTAACGTGCCAAAAGCGGAACGAAACAGCGCTACTTGTGCGCACTGCGCAGCGCACAACTCATGAGCTCACAAATGTGTTTACTTGTCTCGATCACATGACCACTAAACAGCCAGTGAGAAGTGTTCAAGTTCGGCATAGAGGTCTCCGATACAAGCTGCAAATCTCTTTGTGATTTAATTCAGTTTAAAGCCAGTTGAAACGGCGCTGACTTAACAACACTAACGTTAACGTGCAAATCAGGAGAAACATTGAGCCGATCCAGTTAGAAAACTTTTCAACCAACAATTCACGAGCATTTATCATGGATTTACTGTGGTAACACTAACTGTAACCGTGGTATTTTGTCAGAAATGTAGGTTAATATCTCATTTTATTTAATTTTTAATGTAGACATGTATTAAACGAGTAATAAAGGCCAAATTACAAGCTATTTTTTTGTCATAAACTTGCAGTTTTGTGCATTCGTATTTATCTTAAATGTGATTATAGACTAAATACCATAAAGCCATTCTAGATATAGAAACAATATTTTTACTTTTTACCATGTAGTGAGGTGCCATGTGTGGTTTTACCTGCGGTGATCTAAATAGAGTACTTTTTAATTTAAATAAGAATAGAGTCTAACTCAGTAATAATATTTAAATTTCACCCTTTAAAAACGAGGTTGTTAAAAGTTTTACAGATATTGTTTGTGTATTAAATTTACATCTGTGTCCTATCTCAAGCTACTCTACTGTCAGCTCAAGCTTTTGTCAAATCTGTCAAAACATATATATATACCGGCCCCCAGATGTGTCCACGACATCGAGTCTGGCCCCCTTTTAAAAACGTTTGGACGCCCCTGATTTAGAGCATGAATCAAGGCTTCATCTGTATTTTTATGTGATTTGGCCGACCAGATTTCAATTAGACATTTCACTTTGTTTTTCTCCAAGTTAACCCACGATTCAAACAATGCTGCTTTTCACCCAACGTACGTAAAAAATGTACATTGTGATGCAGCATGGTTCGTTGGGTCAGATTGCTTTCTCAAGTGAACCGCTACAGAGTTTGTTTTCAAGCGGGCTGAGACCACCTCGTTCAGGCGATCTCGGACCAATTTTTTAGGTGCGGATCAGAGTGAGATTGCCGTGTTCATATATGCCTAAACCAAATGAACTAAGGGAGAATATGCGCCCGATTCTGAAACAAATGCTCTGAAAACGCCCTTAAATTGCACTTTTTATTCCCTCTGAATCAAACCCATGTCCTTGGTGCTGCTAGTGCTATTCTCTACTGTTTATATACTGTTACTATATATAATAACTTTTGAGCATTAAATTTTATCCCCGTGTTCCGTGGGAAAAAATAAAACAGCAGTTTTATGACATGACGGTGACTGTGAGTGAATAAAACAGGATTTTCATTTTTGCACGAACTGTTCCTTTAAGGATGCATGATGTGAACATACACTTCAAACAACCCAAAACTCCCCCATAATCATATTTTGTCATCATAATCATCTTCATTATCATCATGATTATAAAACTAAAGGAAGATTTCAGTATTCAAAACACCTAAATACATCGGTGGAAATGATTGGCTGATCTGAAACCCTTGCGCAATTTCTAGATCAGCTATAGATCAGCCAGTGGCAGCAGGCTTTTCCAAGTGGCAGCATGTTCCTGGTGAGGGTCGTACAGTTTAATTGCAGACTAATTAAGCAGCATCGTTAATGCACAAAGCATTTACCATTGCACCTTCCTGTGCACCTCCCCTGCACAAAATATGCAACGAAACACGCACACGAACCCTTAAAATGGGAAGTCCTATTCGACAGACTCTTTCAATATACACAAACAAGACACACGATTCTGTAAGCCCTACTAAATTCCCCATAAAGGAGGTCAACGTTCGTGACCCATACTGCATGCCGTAGATTTGAAGGAAACACTATGTCGTTTATGCTTATGAAACGGACACTGAGAAAACGACTTGCATATCTTGTGCGGGTGTGTCACAGACATAACCTCATATAAAATTGGCTTTTTTGTTCTATACTTTTCACAAACAAGTATGAATGCATATGAGCAAAGAATAAAGGCAAAGAATTTAATAAAGTACAGTACCTATTAAAATAACACCAAATTTTGTCTTTTTTGTAATGCAATAACATCAATTAGGATTAATATTGCTGCTTTTTTGTACAGTACATAATTACAAAATATATAATGTCTCTTTACAAAGTTTTTCTTTTGCTTTATATATTACAAGTCATTTACAGCATATTATGAAATATCAAACAGGCTATCCTAAATTAAAAAAATAACCTGTCTGCTAGTGCATTCAACACAAATGCTGAAATCCTCTTGAAATCCACAAACCTGCATGATATCCTTATTGTAAACCAGTGTTGTAGAATTAGCGTTTGTTCTCTAAAATATGCCTTAACCGTTACTAAAGTAATCATACGGGGTGAGTCGAAACTAAAGCCTTTGTGGAGGGATATGCCATACTTGCTTGCATTGAGCTTGCAACGTGCTTGATATGCAAAACCCTTAATAAAGTGACTGAGGTAATGACATATTCTTTCTGATTGTCATCACCTTGGAAACAGCCTGCCCCTGTGTACCTCGCCTCGCTGCTCATTGGTCCATTTCCTGCAGTGACGGTACGAGCAGCCAATTAAAGTTCTGGGCGGTCCTTCTTAGCTCCTCCCCGGCGCCGTGACTGCCAAGTTCCTGCGTGAACAGGAAGCGAGCGCACGGCACCGATGCGTCCGTTCTTGTGGTGCCTTTCTGCTCTGCTGTAAAGGCACTTCTTTAGGTAGTAAGCCAATAAATATAGTTTATATTTTTTTGTTTCGCTGATCAGTTTCTGAGGAACAAGCAGCAGCCGCTTACCAGGTGCTATAAAGTGGTAATGCATATCATTTCGTCTGCCAGGTCCTCCTCGTATGGCGGTCTGGGTTCGGGGTCCGGTTCCTCGTCGCTGTAGCTAGCCGAGACATCTTGCAGCTCGTAGTCTCTGTGGCCCAGTATGGGGAACACGTTGACGCCGTTGACTACCGGCGTTATGCCACCGTTCAGGAGATGGCTGGCGGCGCTCTCCATTTCGTCGATGGTCATCTCGCACGCATCCGCGATCTCATGCTTCGTGGCAGCCACGAACTTTGGATCCTTGGCGTATCGACCCAGTCCTTCTGATATCAAGACCTGCTCAAATATGAGAAAGGATGAAATTATGCTTTGTTCTGTCAGCATAAATTCTGAGATCCGGTCTTCACTGTCACTTAGTCAGACATATTGTCACTGCACGTAGAAACATTTTGTCCTGAAACTAGAAACTTTTCAAAAGAGGGAATGAAAACGGGTATATTAGGCTGCTGTCACTTTAAGACCTGACGCAGAAATCCATTATACTATTACACATGCGTTTTCTTTCTCAACTGTTTACTTTCACTTAAAACATAACTCACTATGTTTACGTGAATACTCGCCAAGACCGGCATTTTGACATTATTTTGTGTGTATTTGCCTGGTTACGCACAATAAGCAGCGGAAAAGAACTCAATTTAGTACTGAGAGGCGGCTTTATGTGAGCGCACTTTGAGTGTGAACACAAAATGAGTAAAATTACGCCAAAAATCAAGCCCTGTAACAATATTCATTTGGAGCAAATGAAAGGAGTACATTGCACTTAGTTTACTATTTTAGATGCCTTTTTAAAAGACTACAATTGAAAAATATATATATATTATATATAAAATTCAACCTGCCAAAGTGGCTAGTAGAAGTGACTGCGTTACACGCACTGCTGAAATCCACACGCATTTGGCGGGTGTTAATATCAAGCCTGTCTATCATTACTTACTACTATTTTGACTACTTACATCTCATAAATGGAAACAGGAGTTCTCAGACTCACCGCCTCTACCAGACTGGTAGCGCTACCTCTCTTCTGGTGGTACTGGTTTCGATACTCCGGTGGGACCTGCAGATGAACGGGTGAGTAGTTCCTCTGCTGGTACTCGGGATCATCTGTATACCATGAGCTCTTCCTGATGGATGAGTGACTGCTGCTAGCGCTGTCCCTCAGCGGACGGTCTACACGGATCAGCGGCGTGTAGTACGGCGTTCTGTCTTTACTTGCAGGAGTGAGAGGAGGTGACGCCCACGATCTGGTAGATCGAGTAGGTGAAAGCCTGTGAGCCCTGCTGGAGTCTAGACCCGCTACCGCCATCACCTGGAACGACAAGTACAGTGGTCAATATAATTGCATTATCTTAATACACAGTACTTAGTAAATATACTGCACATAATATTTGATAATATTTCATTAGTTGATAATATCAATTTCTTGCATGCTATTCAATACTCTTCTTTATATATAAAGTTTAATATTGCATGTAAATATTAAAAAATAAAATGAAAAAACACTGTATAATGATATCATGGTTCTTCCATGAAGTCACTTTACATTTGGTTAAACACTACTGTCGTATTTAATGTTACCTGATGTTGCATGAGATGTAATGGAAGAGCAGTTCGCTGGTGAGGAAGATCATCTTGACTGCCCTGTCTGCGCAGACACTCAAAATTGAATGATGGTCTCCGATTACCTACAAACGAGAGAGATTAATATCTTCTGACAGTCACGCTGAACCATAAAGCAGAGGGCCTGTTTCTACAGAACAAACCAAATTTTGCAATTTTAAGTATTGAACCTCAAGACTTGCCTTGCGGTGTTGGAGGAAGCAGTCTTCTCTTTGGTGATCTACGTGGATCGTGATAAAGGGGCTGCTCGTCATCATCATAGTAACCGTCAGGATGGTGGTAACCCCGTGGCGTCTCGTACTCCTGGTCACTGTTGGGGTACCTGTATACGATAAATATCCATTAATAAATTTCTGTAAATTGGATTTATTTATAATTTGTTGTGTGACTGGTCAGGCAACAGTCACAGTAGTTTTACCTATCACCCGACAGCATGCTGTCATCTTCGTAAAACTCCTCTCCGCTGTAGTACTCTCCAGAGTAACGATCTTCTTCATACTCCTCTTCGCGGCGTATAGTGGGTCGTCTTCTGTCGCTGCCCTGCGACCTGCGTGAAGGTCAAGGTCAGCGAGAAGCTGGTTAGATTGTGGTCAACGAGCCAGCAAAAGACCATGCACTACCATGCAGACGTACAGCTCCAGACTGCAGTTAGACCTCATTAGTAAACAAGCACAACCTCTGAGACAGCAGTCAGCGTTTCATAGCTTGTATTGCATGTAGTATTTACACAATGGCTAGTCTATTAGGGGTTGAACGACTTCAGATTTTTTAAAGTCGACATTTATATGATTAAAGTCGAGTAGATGTCAACTAGTCACTGATGACATCATTAATGAACAAATAAGCTGCCTGAACCTCAAGCTGAGACTCGAACGCAGGTCGCCTTGTGCACAGCCATGGCATATGACAGTGCTACCCACAAGGCTATTGTCTTTGGGTCGTCACAGATTTCTGCTCGTTCTAAATCAGATGCAGATAAAGTAGCACAATAAAGATATATGAATGCATTAGTGAGAGAGCGATTGCGTGTGAATTAATTCTACCTGACAGCATCTCTCTACTAATAGTGAAGCTGTTTTAGTTACTAAGAAATATATGCTAGAACTTTTCAGTTTCTAAGCTATTTTATTGATAAATCACAGAACAGTTTTGACTATATATTTCTACGCTACTGAATGTTTCTGTGTACACGCTACTGTCTGTATGTGTGCGTTAAAATGCAGCAGCACACATTAGTTTAGAACGGCGATTAACTTATGTGTACAATAAGCGGTTTAAAAAGTGAATTTACCCGATCAATATTGAGCTTCCAGATGGTATAATCAAACATATCTTGTGGAGCGCTCTCAGAGTATGCATTTATTAGTCATTTACTGCTGGATACGGAGCGTAAATGTGGACTTCAAAGATTTCTTATCCTGTTGCGCCCTCTATAGGCAATGACCAGTGACTAGTTGACGTCAAGCTTAAAGCTTCATCGCAGAGCATTAAAGTCAACTAGTCGATTAGTCAGTGCAACCCCTAATATATGGCAAATAACTAAAAATACTATATATACAGTATATATTGGATATGCGCCTTATAATAGCAGGCATTTATCTAGGTTAACATTAGAGGGAGTGGCCATGAAAAGAGGCTAACATCCTTAGACTGCTACTCACATGTTTCAAATGAAAAGCCATGTTTGAGGTTGATGAATGATAGGCGATTTGGATTTCCTGACCGACATAATTACCACATGGACCAGCCGCGTTAACGATCTGTCCTTCACAGATTGTGCGACTTCGGCAAATCCTGTGGAGTTTTTCTGCGACTAATCGACTAATTAAAATTTGGTCGACTAAGTCTCTTCTCGTCGGCTAACATTTAGTCGACTATTGGGGGCAGCCCTATAATTTACTACAACTTTAAATCATGAACGGTGTGTTGCTTGGGAAATTACTGCTTACACAGAAAATACTGAGCAAACTATACATCTTTCCCTCCCAGCCATGCTTTTTGTAAAAGATATGGCATCTACTCTAAGGTCTATATACTAAACAGACTAGCAGCCCCACTGGCCCAATATAGGACATCTCAACATTCCTGCAGAGGTGAACTTAAAGGACAACTCTTGTTCTAGAAAAATAAGGTACATCATTTACTTAACTAGAAATAAACACTGTGTTTAAGTGTTTATGCATTTCTATAAAGTATTATTCTAATGAGTCATCCTTTAAGGCAAGCATTTCGTTTTGTTAGCACCAGTTATCCAGCAGACACATGCAGCAAGCCCCTCCTCTTTCTATTCATCACCCAATCACAACACACAGAGACTTATCCTGATTTGTTAATGCTTGACTAGATGTTTCTATTAACTCTTTCCAGTTTTGAAAGTCAATCTGTGTGTGTGTATAAGGCCCGGTCCCAAATAGCGCCAGTCAACCAGTCTTGTGGACTTTTGCAGACATGTAAAGTCAACATCAAGCGCCATGTGGGACGGGGCTGAGGTAGAAAGCCCAATGCCGTTACCCACTAGCCACAGTTCTGCTTATCATTCACCGTCTGTTTTTATACAAGCAACAGTACCTGCTATGTAAACATATAATACCTAATGTAACATACCTAATGTACGTCTCATAGTAGCGCCTTCTGTTCCAGAAAGCAGAGAGATGGTTAAGAGAAAGCATTTCGGTTAGGAAGGAAAGAGAGAAAGGTGGAGAAAAGCAGGGGATTAGGGAAGAGGAATGAATAGGCACATATATTATACAGTATATACAGGATATATACAGCATTTTTATATATGTGAGGCTGTTTTCACACTTGGTTCAATGGCTTTGTCCAAACCCGAGTTGAATTACACCACATCCTCTGCCCCTCATGTGACTTACACTGCATTATGTGGTTTGACTAGCTCAATAAGCACCAAAAACATGGAAAGTTTGGTTTTCTTTACTTTTTGAAGTTGGTAAAAACTGACCACGGAGGGTCTGAACATAAATTTGATTAATTTTGGGGTCAGTCTCCCAAAACCTGAGCCACCAAAAGTGACTTTTTTGCTTATAAATGAACTAATTGGTCAAGAAACATAATTTTGTTTTCCTCTGATTTCTTGGGGCAGTGTAATCTTTGTTCAGATCACTACCCATCTTATCAATAGGTTTTTGAAACCCTTCTACAGAAATGGCCTCATTAAAGTGATGAGACAGGAAGTAAGGCCAATCTCAAAGTCGGCCATTTTGCTTGTTGATCTCATTAAAAACTTTCTAAACACCTCAAATGGACTCGGGTCTACACCAAATGCTCTTGAGTGAAAACCAACACACTCTCATGGCAATTTCTAACTATTTTAAGTTTTGGTGAATTGGTGGCTAATTCGTACGAATTTGTGCAATCTCATTTGTACTGCTTATGCCCCATTGAAGGTTAGGTTTAGGGATGGACCTTCATGCTAATTTTTTCTAAAAATCATACTTCGTATGAAATCAGCACCTCATAAAATAGTTGTTTTCTCATGAGATCGAGTTTGTGAAAACACCTTGAAGAAAACATGGTATCACCACAGTCAGATAATGGACCAGCTTAGTTGAGAGGAAGACAATGGGTGGGACAGGGACCAGGTGGTTTGATATGAAGGTGGATAAATGATAAAAAAGGAAAAGAATTTAAAATCTTATGGTCTAAAGGTGTGGTCACATTAGCGAAATTTCGGTTCTTGGTCAACGCAGCAAATTCACGGGACCAACTTGAACCTGTTGCGAAACCTGCATGGGGAAATCTTTCACCCTCACACAAAATTCCCAAGTGCCTGACTTCCTACTGAAAATGGATTTTGCCTGCAAAAATTTGCTGAACAATAAACGCGACCACACCTTAAAGCTGATGATAATGTGAATGAATAATCATCTAAATGCATAAATGTAAATGGATGCAGAATTTAAAAGTCACTTTCTTGTTTTCCAATCTACTAAAGAAGTACTTAAAGGTATAGTAAGCGATTTGTGAAAAACGCTATTGAAAGTGGATTGGACCAAGCACCACAACACACTTGTAGCCAATCAGCAATAGGGGGCGTGTCCACTCATAATGGGGGAGGAGAGAGAGCGAGCAAGAGGGAGATTTAAAGAAAGACTGTAGAAAGAGAGATGGCTGAGAGACATTACAAAAGAGAAAAGGTCAGAGGAATATCCCTGGAAAAAGAGGGGTTTTAATCAGGCAAGATCTTTACTATTGCTTTGCGTGTTCGTGCATTTTGGGGGCGGAGCAATGAAGGGAGGGGCTTGTTTGTTTGGGTGGATTTCAACAGTGTTCAACAATGATTCTCAGAAATCGCTTACTGCACCTTTAAGTTGCATGGACCTTAAAAAACATCCTTCCTGAAGCAATTCCAAACAATCCAAAGGGATCAAAGGAATTGGTTTAAGAAGTTGGTGATATTCATGAGATTACGCCATACTCTGCTAGCATACTGCTACTTGTCAAACCGGTGAATACATATGAATAAATATATCAAAAATGTGAGAGCAAGATGTTGGATGAACAAAAAACAAGCATTCACCTTTGCCCATGTGGGGTCCTGGGCTTCTCATATTCTCCATAATACGATCCCGGGTAGCCGTTAGCAGGCATATGCTCGTAGTACCGATTGTGTCCTCCGTTAGGTAAACTGGACATGTTGGCGTTGTTTAGGTTGATGTTGGTAGACTTGGGCGACTTGTTGTAGGAGTTGTGATGATGATGGTGATGATGGTGGTGGTGGTGGCGATGATGGTTTTGCTGCGCCATTGCATTGGCGCGGCCCAGGCGCCCCACAGGTTGTTCCATGTGGGCATAATGTGGGGGCGGCTGCACCTGCAGGGGGCGCTGTGTGGCGTTCGTCTGGTGGCCGGAGCTCCTCCGGGTGTCTCCGTTTATGTGGTTAATGTGGTTGCCAAAGAGTCCTCCGTTTCGCTGTGAAGAAATACTTGTGTTTGTAAGTTCAAAGAAATGCGCAATGGACGAAAATATAACGCCATATTTGAGTTTTCGCGGATTAAACGCGGGCTAAAAGCCCATTCACACCAAGAACGATAACTATGAAGATAACTATAACAATAACTTTATCCACACCAATGGACGATAACGTTCAGTTTATTATAATAGAGCGCCACAGTTTTGTCGTCTGCCACTTTAAATGCTCGAGCTCTTTAAAGTCAGGTGGATTCTGATTGGCTGTCATTGTTTTTATCGTTCATCAGCTGGAAAAAATCATTCTGAAAGTGATTCCAACGATATTGTTCATTATCGTTATAGTTGTGATGTGGACTTTGCTATTCTCAAAATAAGAATGATTATTAAACGTTTATAGATATACTTGTAATAGTTATCGCCATTGGTGTGAATAGCTCTTAAGGGATAGACATACAGGCTGTAGTTGTAAATATTGTCCTTCAGCTGATACAAAAAACAAAAATATGTCTTTCTTGCTGTCAAACAACCTTTTATCCAGTTGCGAAAAATTAAATATGGCGTCTTTGACAGTTTATCCAATGTTAAAATATTCGAGATTGCCATTTTTAATGATCTCATGGGAAAAAGAAGTTGGAAAGGAGGTAAAATGGCGTATGGTGTGAGTGAATTTCATGAACTGATTAAATCTGAACTGAATTTGAAATCAAGAGAAATGCAAATACAGTGGATTACACTGAATTATATATATGCTACGCTAAAGCTAACAGTTATTACTATAAACCTAGTTAAGCCGTCGATACTATCACTGAAGTCAACAATTGATTGTAGATTGTCAACTTGGTGAATTTATCCATGTTCAGTGTCTTAATCTTAGACTTACAGTATATGTGTATACGACCTCCGGGGATGGCGAATAATTCTTTGCAACTCACTTAAGGAACCGTTACTACTCAATTCAGTACTGTTAAAGTAAGACAGATCGATTTTATAAGGAGAAAGGGGTCATAAAAGGTGAGTAATTTACCCTATAAATTTCTTCGTCCTCCTCTGGCAAAAAGTCTACTAGCTCATCATCCTGCAGGTCACATGATATCGCACGGCGTATTTCTGGCCCAATGTCATGCAGCGTACGGAGGCCAGCCTGTAACCGTGACGACAAGATAGCTAAGGACCTGTTCTTCAATGGAAAGCCCTTGAACAGCAGCGACATGTTGAGAACGGAGACCCTCACACACACATGCCACCAGGGGGCAGTTTACCAGACACATTGACACAAACAGGCTTGACGAGACAGTTCCAGACAGGACAAATTCATGAAAGATGACAACAATCACAGTAGACAAAGAGGAAAAACACTGAAGCTCCTTCATAATTGTACACTACAACTAATACACTTACTATCCTTTACTGTGACTTTCGAAAAAGGACTGTATTAGCCACAGATGCTATTTTGAAATACTGCAAATTAATTTTTTTGTCACCAAAAAAATTATATCTATTGTTAGTTAATCACACTAAAGATTATGTTTGCAAAGAAATCAAACACATTTACAGTGTTTGATTTATGAGGATGGAGACCAACAAAATGTCTTAAAACAATGATTCATGAATTATAACTCTGAAGTGATGGCAAACAAATACAAACACTTCAAACTACATGTAAAACAGACAGAAATACATTTACAGTTCACCATTATCACACAGAGGGATCCATATTCAAGCTAAAACCACATTAGCGCATCCAGAAACAGAGAGATACAGTTGAGGTAAAGAAGGTCTCATGCAAAGGAAACAGTTTATTCAGTCAAATTTGTTTAAATTATTCCAAATCGTACAGAGTGTTCACACTGACAGTGATTTGCTTTTGACTGACAACAAAATCTGCTCCAATTTGGAGGATATTCTGTGTGGAAAATATAGTTGATGCTAGAGCTGCACGATTCTGGTTAAATTGAGAATCACGAATTTTAGTTTCAAACAGAGATCACGATTCTGAACAGACAACTAAACAAAATAACATGTAATTTACTAGAGGTTTTGACAAAATGGTGTTGGGGAAAGTTACTTTTAAAAGTAATGCATTACAATATTGCGTTACTCCCTAAAAAAGTAACTAATTGAGTTAGTTACTTTATATGGAAAGTAATGAGTTATGTTACTTTTCTCATCTGGGCTTGGCTGTTTGTTTGTTTGTTTGTTTTTATAACAACTAAAAAGTTCTATTTTTGTCAAATGTAAAGGCCCTTTCACACCAAAAGTGAAACGAATAAGCCTCAGGCTGAAGAAAATGCAAATTCACGCCTGTACAGTAGAGGGCACAGTTCAAACAAACAAGCCTTTCAGCTGTGCTGCCATTCGGGAATATAGAAGAATAGGACTCAGGAGAAGTAAATGAATAAATGTATGCTCACATTTAGTCTAGAACTAGTCTAGAATAATCATCATGTCTACACAGCGCACACAACGCCTCTGGACTCCCGATTTCTATCAACATTGGGGACAGGAGAGGTGTCGGTCAATAAATGGGAAAACAAAGTAACTCAGATATTTGGTTGTAAATTTAAAAGTAATGCGTCACTTTACTAGTTATTTGAAAAAAGTAATCTGATTATGTAACTCGTGTTACTGGTAATGCTTTACCCCCAACAATGCTAATTGCTGCAGTTTAATTAAACTGAATGAATTATTTAAAATGACTGAATGAATAATTCAATGACTCGATCATAAATACTTCACTTGTTTCATTACTGGATGAATCAGCGTTTTTGAACAAATCTCTTGAGTGAATGATTCAATAACAAATACATTTTTTAACAGTCACTTGTCACCACCTGGTGGCGTAACGTTTTTTACCTTTCTCTGGGTCAGCTGCAGCGCCAACGCAGGTTTGAATGTTCCGGTGTGACTTCGTCAAAGGTTTAATAGACACAGGAGCATCGTTGTCATTTAGGAATGAGATTGCATGGGTTTTTGAATCGAGATTGCGATCGTTTAACGATTAATCATGCAGCTCTCGTCGATGCTATGGCACACCCTGAATATACAGGAGCTAATAATTAAACCATTAAAATTAATATATAGTTTTAAAATAAAAGCAATCAAACCATAAAACGACATCAAAGAACCATAAACGTGAATGTTTTGTTAGATTACTTAAACATTAACTTCAAGTAAATATTTTTGGTCATAGATGTTCAGCAAACAGAAAAGTTTGGGAATGCCTGGAGTACATTAAGATTCAATTATAATCCATTCCTAAATAATTAAAGAACAGTAATTTGTGCCAACAACACAATAATTCAACATAAATGGCTTTCCGAGAGAGTTTGAGAGCGACCTACAGCGATGTAATTTCTGTCAGTGTGAACCTCAAGGCCAAAACTAATGCATACACAATGTAAGCTTACAAATACCAATTTGATAACAATAATATGTCTTAATAAAAGAACACACCTATTAATACACTCTAAAGAATCAGCAAAATTCAATCTCCAAAATACACACATACCTGCAGGGCGACGGCCGTGTTGTTCTGTGCTGGGTGAACGCCCACCAGGCCTTCCTCTTTGCGTTTCTTGAATTTCCTAAAGTAGTCCTGTATCAGGAAAGTGGCATAGAACTTCCCCACCGTTACCTCATCATCTGAGTGAACAGACCACACACACGGCTTCGCTGTCAGCAAGTAGCTTCAACGCACGCATACACACCTCTGCGTGACGCACGTTGCGAGACAGAAACTGACGCCAACAGATGCTTCGTGTTATTCTAACTACATAGTCATTGAAAGAGAAAAACAGCTACAATCTGTTAATTAAATTCTAATGAACCCTTAAGTATTGTCTGGATTTCTACACAAATGGCTCCTAAAATGTGACCTAAGTCTAGATAACAAACACAGACAGTCTTAATTAACAAACACCACATACATGACTAAGGCCTAGTCCACACTTACACGGGTATTTTTATAGTTTTTCCTCCGTTTAAAAAAAAAAAAAAAACGCATCCATGTGAAAACGCAAAAACACTCAATGAAGAGCTGTCAAGAGCATGCCAAACCAACAGGTGGCAATATAACCCTAACCGTAAAACCATGTTGGCCAATCAGAAGCCTGGAAAAAAGGTTATTACTGGTTCCAGTTCTGACGTCACAAGGCAAAGTTTCACCGTCTACACAACAACACTGCAACTGGAGTTTCTGAAAATCTTCATCCTGGCAGGAGTTTTCAAAAATTTCTGTTTCACTGACCAGATACTGCGTTTACGTGAGGACGAACGGCCAAACTGCATAGAAAAAGCTGCGGTTTTGAAAATACCCTTGTTCGTGTGGACACGGCCTAACATATGCTGTAGATCACAGGACCACGACGCATTTTGCTGTAGTTATTTTGAATTTCACTTTCAAGCTCTTTTATTAGGGACACCTTAAAAAAATCCAGCAAAACAGTAATACTGTGAAATATTATTACAACTTAAAATAACCATTTTTTATTTTAATATATTTTAAAATGTAATTTTTTCCTGTGATGGCAAAGCTGAATTTTACTCTAGTCTTCAGTGTCACATTATCCTTCTAATATACTGATTTGCTGCTCAAGAAACATTTAATTTTATTTTCAATGTTGAAAATCTTGAGTTTATTATAATACATTTTTTATAATAAAAAAAATGGCACTTTAAAAATGTGTCGTTTGTTAAATAAGACTTCCTTATTTCTTAAACTGAGACCAGATTGCATTTTAAAGCCATTCATGCAAGAAATATAGATAATTACAATTAATAATTATTAGGTTTACAAACTTTTATTTACAACTACAATATAAAAGCAACTAAAAGTCAAAATAAACTAATCTAAGACAAGCTCCTATGTATTTCCTGTTGAAAAATCCAACTTAAGCTGGTAGTTATATTTTGGAACATAGTAACTGGATTCTAGCTGGTTTAAGCTAGTAATTTGCTGCTTATTAGCAGCAAACCAGATACTAGCTGGTCAAACAGTTAATGTCCAGCTAGAAACCAGCTATCTTATTCCAAAACATAGCTACCAGCTTAATGCCATGTCGGGAGTAGAATATTTCATATTCACTGTTTAGCACCCATCAGACATCTGTAAACATATTAGTATTAGCACATTAGCATTAGCATAGCAACTGTGAGAGAGATTACTGGGAGTTGGGTGTGGGGGTTGAGGGGGGTTTGCAAAGAACTGTACCAGCTAAGCCATCTAACTTCACTAAAATAAAGTCCTACATGTGCTTACATTCTACTGGGAACATGCAAGCAAGCAGCACTGAGCAATATGTATTAGCACATTAGCGGTGCATTTCCGTGGGTGCGTTTGTGCATGTCTAATATACTGTTTTTGCATATGAATTTTGATTCTCTATGTGTATATAAAGTTTATGTGTTGTGTTTATGTTTGTGTAAGTGTGTGCGTGAGAATCATTCTGAAGCAGGGGTCTGTGTCACTTTTTTAAACAAGCACGTTGGGGACATATCAGGATAGAAGAGGCAACATTAGTTCCATGCCACCACCCTAAAACAGAATTGCTTCAGAATATTCTGAAGATTTGAACTTTTACATGAACAGAAAGACAGTTAATGAGGAACAGAAGCTGTGGAAAAGCTCAAGCAGATACAGGAGAGAGAGCGACAGTGTAGAAAACAGAGAGAAACAGAGAGAAAGAGACATTTTTAGAAGGACACAGCATGCCTGAGTTGCCATGCAAGCCCAAAGCTCAACACACACACACATAAACACACACACACACACACACACACACACCTTCTTCAAATCCTCCAGCCATATACTCATACACACAAACACACATCATTGAGACTCCAGTGTGGACGCAGTGAAAGTACCGAGCAGGAGAGGAAAGCATTTGCGACACATACGGAACAGAACAAACATTGCAGAGACCTGACCAGGAGAAACTCAGAGTAAAACAGCAGGAAAAAGCTAGTGGTGTGTGTGTGTGTGTGTGAATGAAGCAAATGTACAGTGTGTGTGCATATATGCTACATGTGGGAAACTAAACTGTTCAAAACTGATATTTTTGTTCTTTTCTAAATGGATGATTTAGGTGTAAGTTAAAAGACGCAGAAGATAGAGCTGTCGTGTATGTCTGTGCTTTGTTGTGAATGTGTATTTCCATTAGCAGCTCTGAGATTTATAACTGACCACCAGCAGGGGGCACCACTTGATCCAGAAGTTTCATGCTTGTTCTCTTCCAGATCTTCTTAATTACGGCTCGCAGCTCTTCATTCGCCTGCTCTAGGTTACCTGGGTCAAAACACATACCATGTTATCAACACAACTATAAAGGTAGACTCTACTCACTAACATAAACTAGGGCTGGACAATACTGGTAAAAAAAAAAAAAAGAGCTAATTTTTAATCTTTTGATGGCTATAGTTACACATTACTACATGTACTTGCTATAGTAAATTATGCATAATTACAAGTAACTAACCCAAAACCAAACCCTAACCATAACTCTATAGTAAGTACATGTAGTTAATTAATATTACTCAGTACTTATTTGAATAATTACAATGTAACTACGTCACCTTAAAATAAAGTGTAACCCTATATTTATATTTCACTAAAACATGTATAACTTTTATGACTTTTGCGAATGATGCAAATGATTTGTCTTGAATCATTTCATTGAAATGGACTATTTCTAAACAAGTGGTTTATGGACTGTAATTTTGATTCAGAGCGTTTTGCGAACTGATACGAGCAGTTCAGAGAAGAATTCACATACCTTCTGTTTTGATCTTCAATGCAGTTCTCACAAGAGCAAAAAGTGTAGCGTTAAACATGACGGTGCCATCACTGTTCAGGGGCATGTTCATAGCCACCAGCCTCTGGAAGTGAGAAAGAATGACAGATAGAGATAGAGAGGGTGGGTTAAGAGTGTTGCAAAAGTTTAAACACATTATTAATAAATGCACGTCTTACCTTGCAAGCGACTCTATGAGGACAGAGTTTCCCAAAACCAAGAGGCGGCTGAATCCGCCGTAACAACGTCACTACATCAAGATGCTTTATTCTGCCTCTGTGATAAAAAGAGGGAAACGCTGACTGAAAAATCCCGTCTACATTTGCTCTTCATTTCATTACTATAATGGACAAGCAACTTATTCCAAATTATATCCTTACTTGGCCTCTGGATCATATTCTGACCAAATCCTTTTAAATTCATCAAGATGATGTGGCCCCAGAATCGACCAATCACGGGTCAGATAGTCGAAGTTGTCCATGATGACAGCCACAAACAGGTTAATGATCTAAAATAAGATATTATTCAATTTGATTCACATGAACAACTTTTAAGAACAAAATTGTTTATAATTCTCCCCAGAAGTCCTCAAAAAAACAAAACACAAAATTCATTTGGGGCTTCAAAATGACAAAACAGTTAGAGACCAAATTATGGAAGCTTGTTTCTGCCACAGAATAAAAAATAAAAAAAAAGGTAATTGCGACTTTTTACATTTACTTATAATTTTGTCTTTTTTATTGAAATTCTGAGATATAAACTCAGATGTTAACTCACAATTCTGAGAAGGAAGGTCAGAATTGTGAGATATAATCTTGCAATTGTGAGGGAAAAAAAGTCAAAATTGTGAAATAAAAAGTTTACATTTTTTACATTTTTAATTTTTTTCAGTGGCAGAAACCCAAAAGATAGAATTGCGAGATGTAAACTCGCAATTCTGATGGGGAAGAAGTGAGTTTTAAACATGCAATTATGAGTTTCTAACTTGAAATTATGAGCTATAAACTCACAATTATTAGGAAAAAACTATTAAGAAAAAAGGTTGCAATTACCTTTTTTTACATTTTTTTTTATTCTGTGGCGGAAACAAGCTTCCATACCAAATATCTTTAATAAACTCTAAATATGCTTGAAGGAGGACATGCAATATTATAAATAATATTATTCTCGTAATTATAATAATTAGAAAAGAATCAAAAGGAAGTCTAGTTAGTGTGTGTGTGTACCAGGAAGGCGCAGAGCATGTAGAAGGTGATGAAGTAGATGATGGCGAAGCTGCTCCCACAAGTCATCTCTTCTCCAGGATTATATTCTGACTCTGGGTCACACAGCTTCCCTGGCATACATGCCAACATGATCTCCTGCCAGGCTTCACCTGTTGCACATCTACACCCCAAAACACCCAAACAATTATACAATTTCAAACGTAATCCAATAAAGCATCTTATATTAAACACTTAAACTCCTAGATGAACTGACAGCAAAAAAAAAAAAACAGGAAGAAAATAAAGAGACCAATGCAACAGCGTCTTCATAAAGATTTAAAACTTCTTCACTGTGCCGTTCATCGTTACGTAACATCTTCACCATGCCGTTCACTGACCTGAAGAGCAGAAGCACAGCCTGGGGGAACGTCTGAAAGTTATTGTTCCTGTTGATTTGTGTGTGGTCCACCATGGCGATTTTCCCAAACACCTGAAAGATGGAGTGAGTTCCACCGATGGTAAATCAAGTTGCACTGTGCTGTACTAAAAGGTGAAGTGTCTAATTTTTGAACCACACGTCACCAAGTACACTGAATGTGGGTGATTTACATTTTAGACCTGTCATCAGATGCACTCAAATTAAACAAAATTGTCATTTTTAAAGTCACCATGAAATCAAAATGGACAATTCCTATTTTATGGAATATTGCAGTATTTATTGTAAATGATTTATCCATGCACATCATACTTCTTTTTTTTTTTTTTAACTTCATGTGTCCTCATAATCTTTAATCAAAATATCTTCCCCTCCCTCTTGCAAGGACTTCTCTTCTCTGTTGACACGTTTACTGGCGCAAGGGCGGGGTAACCTGTCACTCACATGAGATTGACCAATAGCAAACCACAACCATCCAACCATCCAATTAATTCACCATGGACAAAATCATTGAAACTAACCTGCATGCCAATGACAGCGTAGATGAAGAAGAGCATGGCTATCAGCAAAGCGACATATGGCAGGGCCTGAGAAAAGAGCATAACACAAATATATATATATATATGGCAAATTGACCCCAAACAGAAACACTATTAATGTAAAGGAGTCACCTTTCTAATAAAGTGCATGACTAATTTGTGGTAAATACAAAGGGAGAAAGGCATCAAGAATCTCTAAATAATTGGGTTTTCATTATGTTCTTCTGACCTGGAAGGACTTGATGAAGGTCCAGAGGAGGGTTCGAATGCCCTCCCCCCTGCTCAGCAGCTTGACCAATCGCATCACTCGGAAAAGACGGAAGAAGGTAATGGAAATGCGAGCACTGTCCTCTGTGTTCTGTGGGGGCGGAGTTAGTATCAGTGAACCAATCAGAGTAAAGAGATAACACAGGGCATCAGGCTGTATTAAGGCAGTCTGACCAGCAGAGGGCAGCACAATGTAGTTTTAAACTTTTTGATGGTTCATTTAAAGCCAAAATTGAGATTTTAGGAATTGAAAACTGAATGTCAATGATTATTAAAAGAACATAATATTAATACTGGTTTGACTGAAACACTACCAGAGACCCTGCGTTTCATGCTTACATCCTAGAGAAGAAAGGAAGGAGGTAGAGGGGTGCATGCTGGAGAAAAATAAACCTTGCCATACTTGACTGCACGCATCAGCGCAAGCATGGCTCTCTTGACCCAGATTTACTTCATGCCATCTTACAGTGGGCCCCCAAACCTCAAGGGTGAAAGGTCAGTTTGAGGTCACAACCTTACCTGACCTGATCCGACCTAATCTGACCTGACTTCAGGGGCCCCTTAACCATGCAGCAGTGTCAGCGCTACAAACGTGAGGGGCCGACGACCCCACACACACACACACACACTCACACACACACACAGTTCGTCACGTTTGGGTGACACTCCCCTATTTGACAAAATAGTCAAAGGACGTAAAACCAAAGCAAAATCTTAAAGCAAAACGAAGAGAAAAGAAATGTAAATATAAATTCAAAGAAACAACAAATTGAAGTTGGGGTGGGTTAAGATGAGAGGTAACAATGTTTAATCAAAAGACAGAACTCAACCAGAACTCAAACGGAAACCTGAAAAGGAATGAAAACTGTAAAATTTGGCAAAAATCCCAAGAGGGGCAGGATATCTTACCCCCGACTCATCCACCTGAGGTGCCTCTGTGGGCTTTAAAATCAAAGACCTGAATTAATCACTCACACATAACGTTTGCACAGCCACTTATGCTTCAAAACGCATTCACAGACACTCATAATATCAAACTCTATAATAACATTTCTAACCGATAGATATCAGGACAGCAAACTGGCTCAAACAACCTCAAGAACAGACAATCCTCTATTCAAAACTGCTTATAAGGACTGAAAAATGACAAGTGACCAGAAACAAATAGGACTAGATTCACATAAGGGGCTTATATAACACGAAGGTCCATCATGTGAGCTTATTTCTATCCCGTGGATTACATAAGCAGCTGCAGACAGCATTGACATACAATACAGCACACACATACATACACACGCATACAAATTAACAGGACAGTGATGGACTAGCACACACTTATGCAATATGATTACAACTTTGTAAACAAGAGCGTATCCAAAAAAACGCTAAGCAACAGCAAAAGATGCAAGTATAACAAATCCATAATGCCACATTATGGAATATACATTCCTCTACATTCACATGCACTGATTGTTATAAAAATTACATGTGTATTATAAATAGATGAATGCTATTAAGCTTCTGTAATTTTTGTATGATTAAAAATAATTCTTTGTAAAAAAAAAATTTCACTGAAAAAATATTTAGTAAATACGTAATATAGTGTGACACTAACACCTAAGTAGCAACCAATACCACGCAGTGAAAACATTAAGTTTTGTAATAATTAACATAATTTATGCACAGATCAAATGTCCTGTCATTATCTTTTTACTAGACAAATATGTCCACCAATGTCCACTATTAATGTAACCTCTGTAATTTATTTTTGTCAAACAACTTTTAATTTAGCTTCCCTATTGCAAAGATAAACATACTAAACAAAATATACTCCATCCACACATTTAGTTTTGAGAACAGATCAGACTCTGAAAAAATAAAAATCAAACACCACATTCATCAACATTAAAACATACACAGTGGGAAGAAAATTCAGCATGTAATCAGAAAAAAAGATGAATCCTTCATCTGTGCAGAAAGAACAGACTCCAGACAGATATGGCTTCACTCATACAGCCTGACATCCCTCATCATAAACTTTTTACATTTGCACGAGAAGCAGAAATTATAAGATGCAGTTTCTGGCTGTAGCATTTGATGGTGCATGCATTAAGCAGTCAGGCATTTGCGCGCACGCTTAGACACATACAATGTCTTTCTCTCCATAACAGCAACACAAGCCTTGAAGAATGTCAGTGTTCCAGTAGCACTGCAGCACCTCCATGCATGCGCCCTGCAAAAGAGTCACCACCCGAGGGCGCTCTAACGGTCCGATGCAAGAGAAGAAAGAGTCAGAAACAGTAGAAGAGGAAGAAGGAAGGAAAGAATGAGAGAAAAAGCAAAAAGGAAAACAAAGAAGGAAGGCATGAAGGAAGGAAAGCATGAAGCAAGGAAAGCAGAAATGAGATAGGATGGAAGGAGAGAAAAAGCAGAAGGAAGGAAGGAAGGAAGGAAGGAAGGAGGGAGGGAGGGAGGAAATCATGAAACAAGGAAAGCAGAAATAAGATAGGAAGCAAGGGGAGAATAAAGCAGAAAGAAAGAAAGAAAGAAAGAAAGAAAGCAGAAATAAGATAGGAAGGGGAGAAAAAGCAAAAAGGAAAACAAGGAAGGAAGGAAGGAAGGAAGGAAAGCAGAAATGAGATAGGAAGGGGAGAAAAAGCAGAAAGAAAGAAAGAAAGAAAGAAAGAAAGAAAGAAAGAAAGAAAGAAAGAAAGGAAGGAAGGAAGGAAGGAAGGAAGGAAGGAAGGAAAGCAGAAATGAGATAGGAAGGGGAGAAAAAGCAGAAAGATAGAAAGAAAGAAAGAAAGAAAGAAAGAAGGAAAGGAAGGAAGGAAGGAAGGAAGGAAGGAAGGAAGGAAGGAAGGAGGGAGGGAGGGAGGGAGGGAGGAAATCATGAAACAAGGAAAGCAGAAATGAGATAGGAAGGAAGGGGAGAATAAAGCAGAAAGAAAGAAAGAAAGAAAGAAAGGAAAGCAGAAATTAGATAGGAAGGAAGGGGAAAAACAGAAAGGAAAACAAGGTAGGAAGGAAGAAAGGAAAACAAGGAAGGAAGGAAGGAAGGAAGGAAGGAGATAGGAAGGAAGGGGAGAAAAAGCAGAAAGGAAAACAAGAAAGGAAGGAAGGAAGGAAGGAAGGAAGGAAGGAAGGAAGGAAGGCTGAGATGAGATGGAAAGGAAGGGGAGAAAAAGCAAAAAGAAAGAAAGAAAGAAAGAAAGAAAGAAAGAAAGAAAGGAAAGCAGAAAAGAGATAGGAAGGAAGGGGAGAAAAAACAAAGGAAAACAAGGAAGCAAGGAAGGAAGGAAGGAAGGAAGGAAGGAAAGCATGAAGCAATGAGATAGGAAGGAAGGGGAGAATAAGCAGAAAGAAAGAAAGAAAGAAAGAAAGCAGAAATGAGATAGGAAGGGGAGAAAAAGCAAAAAGGAAAACAAGGAAGGAAGGAAGGAAGGAAGGAAAGCAGAAATGAGATCGGAAGGGGAGAAAAAGCAGAAAGAAAGAAAGAAAGAAAGAAAGAAAGAAAGAAAGAAAGAAAGAAAGAAAGAAAGAAAGAAAGAAAGGAAGGAAGGAAGGAAGGAAGGAAAGCAGAAATGAAGTAGGAAGGAAGGGGAGAAAAAAGCAGAAAGGAAAACAAGGTAGGAAGGAAGAAAGGAAAACAAGGAAGGAAGGAAGGAAGGAAGGAAGGAAGGAAGGAAGGAAGGAAGGAAGGAAGGAAGCAAGGAAAGCAGAAATGAAGTAGGAAGGAAGGGGAGAAAAAAGCAGAAAGGAAAACAAGGTAGGAAGGAAGAAAGGAAAACAAGGAAGGAAGGAAGGAAGGAAGGAAGGAAGGAAGCAAGGAAAGCAGAAATGAAGTAGGAAGGAAGGGGAGAAAAAGCAGAAAAGAAAACAAGGAAGGAAGGAAGGAAGGAAGGAAGGAAGGAAGGAAGGAGATAGGAAGGAAGGGGAGAAAAAGCAGAAAGGAAAACAAGGAAGGAAGGAAGGAAGGAAGGAAGGAAGGAAGGAAGGAAGGACATAAGCAGTAATGGAGGTCATGCAGCCTGTCTGACGTCTACACACCTGCTCTACTCAAGCTCTCACTCCTCAGAGCTCTAAGAGCTCACTGAAGGAAGACAGAACAGAGAGACAGACGGTCACTCAGCAGACAGACAGACCACAGGTACATATTAACTGCATCTCGTAACACTGAACAGCCACTGTTAGGTGTGAAACAATGAGCCTGTGCTGCCATTCAGGGAAATACTGTTGAGCTCTGTTCAGAAGATTCTACCTGATGAACATCTCTGTATAACACACTGACGGTGTTTTATTAGTTTGCTAGCGATTGGACGCTCAGCTTGGATATTTTGAACACTCGTTATGTAAATCAGCTCTGAGCTCCAGGGCCATTCTGTCTGGAGGTGAACAGGAAGTATTGAAAGAGAGGAAGTGCAAACTTCAAACGGACTACACCGCCTGGGAACTGACCGGAGGAGAATGGAGCGGGTGGCCGAGCGCCATCTGCAGAAAATGAAGCTAATGTTAGCAGGACATATCCCAGCATGCAACAGGGGATGGGCAAACCAGTCACTCCAACCACCGCAAGATTGGGTGAAAGTCACACATACCCCCGAGTGGGGATTAATGAGTATAGATACTGTACGAGCATGACAGATCAGACAGCAAGACACATCCAATGATTTGTACCTGCTGTCTTTGATCTGATGCTTTATATCTATAATTGCAGAATTCAGCAAGCCTGTAAGCCACTACAACAATGAGTGATAAAATGAGTTTCACAAGGCTTTTAAGATGATAAAAGTGAATGACAACTGGGACTGTCAAAATGACACCATAAATGTATCTTAAAAGTGTTCCACACAACTTATGCCATTTTCCAAGTGAATTTTCATTGAAAATCTTGAATTTATGGTGTGTTAAAGAAGTAGTCTGATTCATTAACAAAACATTCTTGTAAGTTGAATCTTTTCACTGAATCCAGTTCACAAAACCTGCTCCAGTTCTCAAGTTCAGCTCACTGACTCAAAGAACAAGTTGCAATGTTAAATGAAAAAATGAATATGTCCCCAAAACTATTGTATGATGTCCAGAAGACTATAAAAAAATAATACCTGAAGGCCTGTTTACACCAAGAATCATATCAATATCGATATCGACATCCTTGGTATGAATGGGCCTTAGGTAATACGGACCACTTTTGTGACATTTATAGTTTTTTCATTTATTTTCTGCTTATTGCATGAAAAAAGAGGGATCAATTCATTATTGAAGATTTCTACAGGAAAAAAGGTGAGTAAATGATGACAATTTTCATTTTTGGGTGAACTATCTCTTCTAAAACAGCAAAAATCTAGTCAGATAGGCTTGATAGAAGACCTTGTGAAACCTCTTAATGGTTTTATCACCATTGAAATGCACAAACACAGCAGAAAATAAAGATATAGAGGAAAACAGACAAAAAACAAACAAAAAAACATAAAGACAAGACATAGGCACTCTCTAATTCTCTCTCTCACACACAAACACCCATAAGCACGTCCACAATCATACTATACAAGGACACGTACAGAGACTCAATGTACAACACATCCAATGAAAATGGCCACAATACAAACACCTATAGGGACGTATACAATATACACATATATACATTTATATATGGACGCTGGGACATGAGAAACTCCAGAAAAAATAGCACTGTAGCTCAGAAAGCAGAGTGACAGCCGTGTGAAAGGAGACATAAAACTAATATACATCTAAATAGCTACATATGTGTGTGTATTCCCTACATTATTGTCTGAAACTGGACAGTGATTGTGAGATACAGGATTTTAAGTAGAACCACCACAGAGATCACACACAGGAACTCCACCACTGCTCTTAAAGGAACACCATCACTTTCCAGCATCGCCCTCCTCATGTCTAACATTAAACTTAACAACATTTCAAGTATTTATATAACAACTAGGTAAAATTAACAAGGTATTTAATAAAATAAAATAAAATAAAATTTGCATATTGGATGGAAAAACTCACACTTAATGTTGCAACTAACTGAAATAAAATGTGACCCTGGACCACAAAACCAGTCATAAGGGTCAATTTTTTGAAATTGAGATTTATACATCATCTGAAAGCTGAATAAATAAGCTTTTCTATTGATGTATGGTTTGTTAGGATAGGACAATATTTGGCCAAATTACAATTATTTGAAAATCTGGAATCCGAGGGTGCGAAAAAAACTAAATATTGAGAAAATTACCTTTAAAGTTGTCCAAATGAAGTCCTTAGCAACTCATATCCACCTACAAAAATACATTTTTTATATATTTGCGGTAGGAAATTTACAAAATATCTTCATGGAACATGATTTTTACTTAAAGGGGGGGTATAATGCTATTTCATGCATTCTGACTTATTTACACTGTGCCAAAAATACTCTTCCAAATCCTCACGAACTTCGGGGTCTTTTTTTCGAGTATGTGCCTGTGTGACATCAACGGGGTTGAAATTCCTTGTATGTGCACTTCTCCCGGAAGAGCGCACGCGCACACGTCGACCAGAGCGAGAGAGCAAGAGCAGGCCCATCAACGCGCTTCGTTCGGCTTTACGGAAGTCATCAGCAGCGCTGCACAGGACTTGCTCGAGAAAGATTTGTCACTGTATTTAGACCACGAAATCAACAATGTCACCAAAGAAGTGTGTTTTTGGTTGTGAGGGAAAGATAACCTTGCTTCCCAAAGAACCCAGTGGAGCTGAGAGATTTGTGCTCACGCATTACATTGATGTGCTCTCGATATTTGTTATTAAAATAACGATAGAAACTGATAGTTTCAATCACTTTTTTATTGGTTAAAATGAATGGAGAATATCTCGTGTTTTTCCGTGGCTGCTCGAGCCCTCAGGATCGGCGCTTATGGTTTCATAAACAAGGCCCAGTTCTACGCTGGATTATTTGAAACTGAAAGATGGAGCGGTCACAGCGATAATGATCCCGGTCATGAGTCGGAACCACAGGTGGTGAGTAAAACTGCATCAAATGTCTGTTTTGTTGGCAATAGGCGCCTAAGTGCATATAATGTAAACAATACGAACGTAGTGAATTCATAAATTCATTATTCATCATTCACTATACGCTATATTCATTATAGTGATTCAAAAGTTATCCATGGATAATGCGATGGTGTATTGTGTGTGTTTAAATTTAGCTGACCATTGATAGCTTGCAGACGATCTCTACACAAAAAGCTGCGCGTGCTCGTGACAGCTCGTCACTCTATCTCCGCTCACACGGCACGCCTCCAGGCGCTCGGCCGTTTTCAGAAAGACTCGGTACAGCGTATGTATCTTTTATAAATATGATAAAACTAAAGACTTTTAGGCGATAAGAAGGATGCTATACTACTCTATAGGTACTTACGTTTAACATGAGATTGGCAGAAACTGTGTGTGATACCCCCCCTTTAATATCCTAATGATTTTTAGCATAAAAGAAAAATCGATAATTGTGACCCATACAATGTATTGTTGGCTATTGCTACAAATAAACCCGTGCGACTTATGACTGGTTTTGTGGTAGGGTCACATATAAATTTAAGTTGAAGTATTAAAATTAGTAAAAAATAAAATGAAATGAAAACTGACAATACAAAAATAAAAGCCAACTCAAAATATGAATAAACACTATAAAAAGTATAAAAATACTACAACATCACTGATAATATAAAGTTATTTTAAAATGTTTTAGTAATATAAAACTCTTTTCCTCATATTTATACAAGCAGATAATTAAAGTGCTGAAGTTTCCATATTGACTTTGTTTGATGCTGAACATTTTAAGTGTGATGCCAAAAAGTAATGGTCTGTTCCTTTAACAAGTCATCAACCTTCCTGCCCACAAAAACTAATCATTAATGCTGATTTGCTTGTAATCAGTAAAGCCATGGCCGTTAGAGCTTTACTTCATTACACAAAATCAGCAAGGCACAAATACATTCTTTTTTCTGAACTGATCTTGATGACAACTCTTAAACCAGAACAATATTGTCAAACTTTTGACGAGGACATTATTTGTCCTCAACACTTCAAGGAATAAGTCATTATGAAGCAGAACACAAGCAAACAGGAGATCACATCTTGCCATACTTGCCTCTAAAAGTTTCTATGGAGACAGAATGGAAGAACAAGCGTTAGACAAACCAGCTGATGGATTTGTGCAGTTCTTGCTGCACTTACACACATTTGGATGCGAGACAATGGGTTTATGGTCCACACAGATACACAACAAAAAGCAAAGTAAGAGATTTCAGTAGTTTTCTCAGCAGCAGAGTCCTCAAGGTTCACAAGACGTTGTTTTATTTCAGATAAGCAGGGGAAACAGAAGGTGTGACTGTTAATGTTGTTAAGGTTAGCTAAACTACTTCAATTCACAAAACAAATAACTCAAGACAACATATAGTGAAACCTCGCAAAAAAAACATCAGTGCCATTACAAGAGATGAAACTGACTAGGAAAATATATATAAATATATATTAAAATAAATATATATAATATATATATATATATATATATTTAACATTTATTTAAGTTTATTAAATTTTATTACATTTATTAAATTTATTTTAAATATATTTAATATATTTTTAATTATAATAATTTAAATTATATTTTAAGAATTTATTAATAATAGTAATTTAATAATAAATTACATTTAAAAATATATTCAAATAGAAAATATTCATTTTAAATTGTAATAATATTTCTCAATATTACTGTTTTTAAGTTTAAATAAATACAGCCTTGGTGAGCATAAGAGATTTCTTTAAAAAAAAAAAAAAAAAACATAAAAAAATCGTATAGACCCAAAATATATATAAATATAAATATATATAAAAACATGAATACATTTTAAATAAAAAAAAAGATATATATATATTTTTTTTTTTCACTTTTTTTTCTTTTGTACAGTAAACAATTGTGTTACAGTATTGGATCCCACTTGATGTCCAAATCTGTGTTTTGAAGCACATAATAAAGATATTCTTGTGGATATAATCTGTGTTGGGCACCAGATATGCTTATCTTGCAAGGCTTCTACACTTGGAAAGGCGAAAAACGGTTGTACTTACGTTGACTTCAGTGATAGCAATATCTACGACGCTCCCGACAACAATTAAGGCGTCAAACGTGTTCCATGCGTCAGTGAAATAATGCTGTTAATAAAAGACACACCACACACAAGGAAGAGGGGGAAAGGAATGAATGGAATAGAATGAGGGAGGAAAAAAGAAGGTGCGGAGGACACACAGAAAGAAATACAGATGTTAGATCTCAGCAGTTAAAGAAACAAGTTGTCAGTTGAAAAGTACAGTACAGTAGCTCTTCCTGAGCTGAAATCTGAGCCTGTCTGAAGTAAAGGGTTGAGCGGATCAAAGAGGGGACACAGGGCCTAGAACTGTGCTGTACTTACATCAATCTCACTGAGCACTATGTCTACAATGCTGCCGATCACAACCAAAGCGTCAAAGACGTTCCAGGCGTCCCCAAAATACCCCTGAGAAATGCAATGGGGTGGACGGCCAGGGAATATGTGTGAGATTAGCAGTTAGTTGGAGTACATATCCGATTATGCAGAAATTCTTCATTTAAAAAACTGTTATCAGCTTATTTATTAAAGTATCAATCCACACCCAAAACAAAGTACACATATTTGGACCTAAATTTAAGATTTATGTATTTAAATTGCATATAAAATGTTCCATCCAACTGGGTTACACAGTTTTAAAGTGCCCCTATTATGCTATTTTAAAGGTTCCTAATTTTGTCTCCTACAATAGGTTTACATGAATCCAAGGTCAAAAAACTGGTTAATTTTCTCATAATATACTTTGCAGCATCACCTCTTTTCTCACAGTGTCTGAAATGGTTCGATAAAGGATTCAGGCTCTCTAAACCCCTCCTTTCTGAGAGTCTACTCTGCTCTGATTGGTCAGATGGCCCAGTCTGTTGTGATTGGAAAACAAATGCTCATTACCATATCTGAATTTCAGCTCCAGAGTCTTCCTCAGCACATGATGCACAGTGATGCTAACAGTAATGATGGCGTCGGTTTTACCATATCAATTCGAGCCCAAGTTCTCATCCTTTGGAAGTGCATTCGAAGTAGTGTTAATTTCGTTAACGAAATCTATGACGAAAAATGTTAGTCGACGACCTTTTTTTCCATGACTAAGACGAGACGATGACGGGACAACATCAACGTCATTAAACGATAACTGTGACTATATCAACATGGAATATTGCTGATGAAAAAGATGAGAATAAAATGTAGTAAAAAAATAAAAACTTAACCAAAATATCTTTGTTTTTGTCAACAAAAAAAAAAGAGATGACAAAATATTACGGACCTCTTCAAGCTTTCAAGTTTGCGGTTGCCAGATGTCAAGATTTTAAATTTCCCAATTTACTTTCTGCCCAGTGTTTTACTTAATCTGCAATCTGGCAACCAAATGACAACAATTGTTGGATTATAACTTTGAGCAAAATAATTTAACCATTATGCAGCATGACAAAATTGTGAAAAAAAAAAAAAAAGGTTTCATTGACTAAAACTAGACTAAAATGCCTAGACATTTAGACAACTAAAACAAAAACAGGACAAGGTTGACTAAATATGATAAAAACTAAAAAGTACATTTGACACAGGACTAAGACTAAGACTAAATTTAAAAATTGCTGACAAATTTAATGCAAAGTGAATTTGCTTTCGTAGCGTTAAAAACAGCGTCTTCTCAACATGTCGACAACATGAACCAAACTCTTCCAGGCCTCAGCTACAACTACAGTGTTTGAGGGCGGCTCAAAGTTGACGTTGTTCACGAGCAGCCAATGAACACCATAGGCTAGCATTATGCAAATTTGTTACAAACTTATAAATATGTTACAGAAGTGAGACTGAAATTACTGACGACTCGTTTTGGCAGTTCAGAATCGATTCTTTCTTTTAGGAGACAACAAATGTAATTGTCAAGCACTTTGATTTTTAAAACTTTGCAGGCTTTTACATTCACAAACAGCTATTTTACACTCTGCATGAAAGGTTATATTTAAAAAAGCATAATAGGGGCACTTTAACAAACTAATGAACTTAATGTTATGAATATTTTTCAGTTATACATAAATGAAACAAGTAAGAAACAGGTAAGATTTCTACCTCAAAAAAATCATTGTATATTTTAACTATATTGCATCTATTTGATTTTATTTAAACAAGCATATATTCAAAATGCATTTATTCAAATAGTTTAGAATGATCATAAATCTGTTCATTGTGAAAACAATGAAATGTATTCAATTAAAAAGCATGAGCATGCTAAAAAATATGGCTAGCTGTGGATCAAGCAATATTCAGTTAATTAAAATGTATGAGATTGAAACCAATTGGATTTATTCATGACAAATATATAAACCTGATCACACATTCAGTTTACTAGTACTATTAGAAAAAAACTTATCCGTTTCATTTATGTATAACTGACAAGTACGTATTTATTAGTTTATGTTAAAACTGTTTAATCCAAATAGATGGAAATTTTAGATGCAATTCAAATACATAAATCTTAAATTAAGGCCTAAATATTTTTTTTGAGAATATTACTATAAAATAGGGAAGTTTACTATATTATTATATAGTAAAGGAAGAACTGTGCTGTTATCATATGATGGATCGAATCTGTTCGTGTCTAAGAGACACTGCTAGTCACGGCACACAGAAAAGCTGAAAACGACAGCACTGCACATCACGCTGAGATGCTTACTAGCATTCTGTCCTTCTTCGCAACACAAACCTGCATGTGTAAAAGTGGGCAGTGGGGCAGAGTTAACATTACAAACCTTGTGTAACCAATTGATGATATAAGAGTATGACATATTGAGGGAAGTGTATTCATACTGCACTGTTCTGAATGTCCAAATGGGAAACTGTGTGATAATGTATAATGGTGTGTATCTACGTGTTTGAATTACTCACCCGGGGTTTGAAGGCAATCAGTTTGAGTACCATCTCCACAGTGAAGACGGCAGTGAAGACCATATTCAGGATGTCCATAACATAATTGAACAGCTCGGACTGACCGTAGTGCTGGGCACAGAAATGTATGATATTAAATGTTTATGTGAAAGGCCAATTCATTTGACAAACATTTTTATACACCCTGTGTATTTTTATTCTATATATACACACATCACAAACCGTACAGACATGCACTAAAAGCTACAAACCAAACTTTTGATTTAATGGGGACTATAAAGAGCTAATTAATATGAAATACAGGTAAAAAATAATATGTATTAATACATAGTTATATCTCTTCAAATAAAATTACAAATATTTTAAGAATACTTATAATTATCGAAGAATAAAGAAAGATACCTGCACGGCAAGACAGATGGTGTTGAGTAAGATCAGGACAAACATGATGTACTCGAAGCCGGTGGAGTTTACCACATACCAGAACTTATACTGGTACGGGTTCTTTGGGATGTACCTCCGGAGAGGACGCGCTTTTAATGCATACTCCACACACTGACGCTGAGGAGGACACACATCAAATTATGCTTTTCATTTTATCAGTTATTGTACATGGTTATACAGGGTTTTAGATTTTATCTGAGAGGACGTCAAGTCATATACACATTCATTTATAATGTAGAAATATACAATATACTATGGAAGTTTGTTTCTGCCACAGAAAAAAATATATAAAATAACACAGATCACAGTACATTATGGGACTGCATTATCTGTGAAGGATATTGCAATGCTGCCTTTGATTTAAAAAAGGGTATCCTCATAAGCCAGCATACTTTTGTAGCATACTATATGGAAAAAGACTGCATTGGGATATATAGTCTAGATCAATGCAGTTCACAAGGGTTTGGGACAAAGTCCATGTTCCACACAATCCAATTGTGTCCTCTCTTACCTGGTTCTTGTCCAGCTCACAGTTCTTGTACTCTTTCTCTCCCTGTTCCTGAAAGGTCACGATGACGAAACCCACGAAGATGTTCATCATGAAGAAGGCGATGATGATGATGTAGATGATGAAGAAGATGGAAATCTCCACACGGTAGTTGTAGATCGGACCCATGTTCTCCCGGTTGGAGTCTATGGCCTTGTACAGCAACCTTAGGAAAGACAACATTAAGTAAACTAAGAGAACGGAGAGCCAAGGAAAAACTCCTTCAACACCCAGAGTTACGGAACAGCATTCTGTCACTGTGTGTGTTAAACTAACAGAACATTTGAAGCAGTGTGGTGTTGTAATTACAGGAACAGCGTGGTACTGTTGGCATCGAGTTCACAGTGGCACTTACCAACAGCGCCAATACAAACACAAATATCACAATAACACACTCGTTCATTTCCCCTGTGGGTTTGAACAAGGAAACTCGACTGTGTGAGTAAGAACTCGCAATACAAGAATCAATATTTTTCATTTTGCAATATCCAATTACATTGAGCCATTTTAATAGGCATATTAAAATAACAGGCTGCTGATAACTGCTTGGGCTTTTTGCTCCTTTAAAATGGATGCATAAAGAGTAATACATGAATTATATAAAAGGGTTTTCATATGTGCTTTTATTTGATCTATAAAAAAAGGTGCTATTCTATATCAGAGTTATAAAATGGTGTATTGTTGAATGCTTACGCTGGCCAGCCTTCAAATGTGGACACTGTGAAAAGAGCCATCATGGCCATGAGTACGTTGTCGAAGTTGAAATCGCTGTTGTGCCAATGACGCTTCTGAATGACTGGCTGGTTCACGTCTCCTTCCTTATACATGATATACATTCCCCTGAGAGAGAGAAAAGGTTATTTTACCCTCTCTAATAGCCGTTTCCTTCTGTATAAGTTTGGTATTACAAAAACTTGCAATAAATGTATACATTTACAATAAATTTATGAAAGCAGTCTTACTTCAGAAGTGCATGATGTTAAGTGTGGCTAATTAACGTCAGTGATGATTAAAATGTTCAATTAGACTTACTTGCACTCCTCTGGGCTGGACTTGGCTTCATCGTTACAACGGTAAAACTTCCCCTGAAGAAAAAGTAAAAAAAAAAAAAAAAAAAGAAAAATTATATATATATATATATATTTTTTAAATAAATGCTGTTCTTTTGAACTTTCTATTCATCAAAGAATCATCAAAGTATCAAGGTTTCCACAAAAATATTAAGCAGCACAACTGTTTTCAAAATTGACAATAATAAGAAATATTTTATAAACACCAATTCAGCATATTAGAATGATTTATGAAGGATCATGTGATACTGAAGACTGGAAAATTCAGCATCATTACTGAAATATGGAATATTTTACCTTAAAGAGCTGTACACCAATGCAGGCGAACATAAACTGTAGCAGTGTGGTGACAATCATGATGTTTCCAATAGTCCTGATGGCCACAAACACACACTGGACCACATGCTGCAGAAGGCAAAGGTTAAATGTCAGAGGTTGTCAGACATTTGCTTAAACAAATGGCCTATATTTTTCCAAAACCATAATCATATTAAAATGTATGAAGACAATTCATATTGATGTAAAGCAATGGGCAGAACCTTCAGTCCTTTAGCTCTGTTTATGGCCCTGAGTGGACGAAGCACCCTCAGAACCCTCAGAATCTTCACCACTGAGATGGCTGACGATCTGCAAGAGGCACAAGCGTTCAAGTTACCAGAAAACACACAAAACAGAAGAAGAAATCCATGCTTTCAATTCCTTATGATACTGGTGTTTCTGCCTCGTTTCTAAACTAGCTTAACAGCAAGACTTTGGTCCTTGGTCAACTGACTTCATGATGCCATGCTAAGTTTTGCTGGTGAACAGCGCGGTGATGCTTGTCCAACAGACCGATCAGCACCAAACAAGCATGTCCCATAGGAAAGAAAAACCGCAAATGAGATCCCTTAAATATCTCAACTAGGCCATCTAGGCCAATTCATCTAAGCTATGCTAGCCACATTAATTTTACAGCTTACTGTATGTTAACAATTGTCTTATTTGTCTCGTTTAAATTTTTTTCCAAGAAGTTGATACTAGAAAGCAAAGTTGGTACTGTTGATGATGAAGAAGATGGAAATCTCCACACGGTAGTTGTAGATCGGACCCATGTTCTCCAATATGTGTTGAGAAGCCATGAAAAAGCATTTATTTAGGGCTGTCAAATCGATTAATCGTGATTAATTGCATCTAACAAAAAAGTTTGTTTATATATGTGTATATATATATATATATATATATATATACACACATATACACACATACAAACTTTTATGTTAGATGCGATTAATCGATTTGACAGCACTTTATTATATAAAGCATTATTGTTGTTGTAGCTGTTTATTATTTGTAATATTATTACTAAAAAAATTCCTATTGTAATACTTTGCTGTAAAATAAAAGAAAATTTAAGAAAACACTTGATTTTATTTCATATTTTTATTTAGAAATAATAATAATAATAATAATAATAATATAAAAAGATGTAAAATAAACTAAAATAAAAAAATCTAGTTATCAAGTATTTAAGAAAAAATAATAAAAAAAACTATTATTATTCATTATTTGTAAATAAAATTAAAATAAGAAATATTACTATTGTAAAATTTCAATGTAAAAAAAAAGAGTATTTAAGAAAAAAATAATACAGTATAATTGTAAAATTACTAATTTTAAATCAAATTTTTATAGCTGTCTTATTTGTTCTGAAAACAGTAGGGAGCCCTTAAAGCTTCTCTTATCAGGAGGGGAAAATGGTTGGAATGTGTTTTAAGCGTAATAAGCACGTAATAAACATGTAATAAGCAACCCAAACTCAGAGCAAATGCAGAGAAGAGCAGTTTGTGTGAACAGACATTCTGGGAAGATGAAAACACCATATCATGAGCTGCTTGCGTATAAAAGAACAAAATGACACACTTCAACCTGAAACACGTAGCATATATATTTATTTTCATTAAATTGCAGCCTTTGTGATTTAATAATCAAACTAAGCCATATCGCAATTTTGGTTTAATACCAAAATAATCGTGCAGCCTTAAAATATAACCATCACTCACTGAATTCCGAAGGACACCAGCGACACGCCAACCACCAGCAGATCTAGAAGATTAAAGTAGTTCCTGCAGAACGCCCCCTTGTGGAGAAACGCGCCATATGTGGTCATCTGACAAAACAAGCGTAGATGGTCAACAATTGCCCTACCGTAATGAAGGACATACAGAGAACAGCAAATCACACTCTCAAACAGAGTTCTCTCTCACACACACACATACGCATAGACAGAAACACAAATTTACACTCCTTAATATCACTCTTTTTTAAGGGTGGCGTGCTCGGAGTTGAACTAAAGGCGAGATCCTAGCGCTAACTCCGCCAAACCCTCACGGCTTGAGTCAACATGAATGTAGTAGTAAGCTCTGTTTCACAATCCGCCACTAGGGGGCCTGGCAATAAAACATGCTGTTTGTTGCCGAGCTTTGATAGGGACTAACTTATGACAGAAGAAATACGCATCGACAGAGAGAATACAGGAGGAAAAGACAAAAGAGCAAGAGAAGAGTCAGAAAGAAAGGGAATCTATCTATTAGGCGATCTGAAATGAGAACTTCCCTTACTGTCACATTCATGTGAGCCGTTTTTTTATCCTTGAGAACATTGCGCCCTGTTCCCTCGGCAAGATTCGGTAAAGAAAAGAGGGGGAAGAAGCTCCTACTGCAACTTCATATTCAGCAGGCAGAGAAAAGACCAGCCAAAACCAAAGCAAGTCGCTCCAAAATCATGAATGCAAAGGAGTCATTTGCTGAATGTATATGAATACAGATGCAGCCACACACCACGAAGGCAAGCACTGGGTTACGCGAACGTTGGCTGCTGATCGGAGACCAATTTTAGATAACTACATAAAACATTTTAGGTAAAAATCTTACAAAATTTTCATAAAACATTTCAAGGTAGAATTTGCTGGTCTAAGATCAGCACTTATGAGAATCTCTCCACAAAACAAGAGGCTGTGTTCAAAACGTAATACTAACCTACTATTTACTAAATACTGCACAGTTCACACTGTGTACCGCCTACAATTAAAATAATTTATTAAGTGCAGTTTTCTTTCCTATTGCATGTTGACTCATTTCCAACTGATAATAGCTAATAGATATGGACTAAAACCAACAACTTTTGATTTTAATAGATTTAATGGGTTTTAAGTAAGTGAAAAAATAGTAACTAAAACGTTAACAGTGACCTAATCATGTCATGTGACAACAGTATGCTAATAGCGTTGTCACATGACCTCATCATACTACATGTGAATGGCGTCCAGTTAGCATCTAAAAAATAATAATGGGTATTTCACATTTTTAAGTTAACTTTAAGTCACTTTTTTGGCAGTCTCATCAAAAATAAGTTAAAAATCACAGCAGTAATTATTTCCGGTTTATTCATCACACTAGAAATTAAAGCTCAAGAAATGCGCATTGAATTGTGGGTACAGTATTCTGTATCTTGATGTGTGTTCAGGTTTCAAAAGCATCAGATGTGTAAAAAGTGTTTTTTTTAGAGTAATTAAAACAATGAAACTGGTTGCCTAGTGACTTTTTTCAACTGAAAACATTATATATGTAGATTTAAATTAAATGCAAGAATGATAATCTTACTCTTGCTCAAATTTTTCTTGCATTTGAACATTTGAAGAACAAATTTACAATGTTATGACAGGAAATGTTCAAACAGCTAAATAATTTCTCAGATTTACAAATAATTTCTCAGATTTACTCAAACAGTGTTACTGTCACTCAAATCAGTGTTGTTATTGTTGACTAAAACTAATAAAAATAAAAAAAAAATCTTGGTAATTGAAATAAAGCTGAAATAAAAAGCTGAAAAAATTAAATTAATATAAAAATAAATTCAATTATTTATTTTAAATTTAAAATAATTTAAAATTAGTAAACATAAATAAATAAAAATAAATTATATACAGTATATTATGTGCCATACATAAAAGTTTAAAATGCATTTGTAAATATTTATTTAATAATTAAATTTTTTTTTTTTTTTTTTAGATTTCCTCAAAAGGTGTTACTGTAACTCAAATCAGTGTTATTAACTAAAACTAATAAAAAAAAAAAAAATTTTGGTAATTGAAATGAAGCTGAAATCAAAATATATATCTTACATATTAGATGAAAACCTTTAATGAAAATTAGAAATGTTGCACTGGCATTTACATCTGCAACATGACATTTCTAAGTCACTAAAACTGAAAAATAAATCGAAATCGAAATATAAACAGTACTCTGTGCCATACAGAACATTTGCATATTGCGCACAGTATACTACAAACTGACAGGATAGTAATAATAGTACTGTAGTATGATATTCTGAACACAGCCAGAGAGAATTACTGCAGCTTCATTAAATAACAACTGTGCTGCCCCGTGTGGCGCTGGAGGTCACACTGCATTGATATGCACTCAGTCATGGGGTTTGAACCATGTTCTGTCCAAGCATGGTTGTATTTGCCCCCTCTTTTATGGACTGGATACGGGCCAATCGGTAATGAAGGCATGAGAGAGGCAGTGTTGTTTTTTTATTTCACAAAGAGTTGCATAGTTTCGTCTTTTTGAATTGCTTTCTTTCCTAAACAAAAAGCATTTTAGTTTCACAGACACATCCTGTGTGATTTCTCCAGATCGGTTTCCTTCAAACTTCCTTAACCCCACTTTGACCAATCAGGGATCAGTTCAAGCCCTGTCATTCTCCCCAAAAGAAATGTGAAAACCTGACAACTCTTGTGCTGTGTTTGATGAAGATGTGCTTTCATGTTCTGAGACATTTCTTTTCTTTTAGTCTTTTAGTAAAAGAGGTGCCATGGTTTAAAAAAAGAGAAAGAAAAGAGATTGATCAAGCTAGGTAGTACTGAAGTAGCAGGTGACACACATGGAGAGAATGCAGCCAGGCCTGTGTGCCGAGAGGTTACCTTCAACACGATCTCAAATGTAAACATACTAGTGAAGACATAATCTGCATAGCCTAGGACCTGGAATAAACCAGACGGTTACAGCGTTACTGTACATACACCACACACAACACGAGCACAGGGCAGGACATTTACCTTTAACACGATCTCTACAGTAAAGATAGCCGTGAAAGCATAGTCAAAGTAACCAAGTATCTGCAAAGAGCAATGTACATGTTTAACAAGGATTAAGGACATTTAGCAATCATCATTTACCATCAAAATATATATATAATATATTAAGAATTGTAGGTAAATGCGGTTTCGTTTAGTTAAGTAATAGTGTCTGTTGTGGTAACACCACAAAAACATTACTCTTTCAGTGAAGGAAGTCCTTAGTTTGAAAGAAAAGGGTTAGCAGATATGAAGAGATGAAGGAATAACAGATGCACAAAACAGCTGATCATATACAACTCCACTAGTTTAATCTCAAATATCACATTTAACACTTTTATAGGCTTAGTTCACTCAAAAAAAGAAATGAAAATGAATCTGTCATTTGCTCATCCTCATGTCGTTCCAAATCCATAAGACTTTTGTTCATCTTATGAACACAAATGAAAATAATTTAATGAAATTGAGATTTCTGTCCTTCCACTGAAAGTCTATTCACCTAAAACACTGACACTTGTTAAAAGTTCATAAAGAGATTGTAAAATAAATCCATATGAATCTAGCGGTTTAATCCAAGTCTTCTGAAGAGACACGGTCGCTTTTATGTGATTTAATTTAGGCTTCTATTCATACATAAACATTGATCTGCGATGAAGACAGAAATCTCTCAGATTTTATTAAAAATATCTTTGTTTGTGTTCCGAAGATGAACTAAAGACTTGGGTTTGGAACGACATGAAAGTAACATATACTTGTTTTACTTTATCTGTGAATGCTTTGGAAAGCTCTTATTTAATCATAAAATTTAATAATAAATTTTCATATTCACAATCTGAGTACATAAACCACATAGTTCTTAACCCCCCCCCCCCACCATCATTTACAATGTTGTTTTAGTTGAATATATTGAGTATGAATATGTTTATATATGTGTATAATATGTTTATGTTAATGAATTTGCAGAACCAAATAGCTTCTGTATGTGTATGTAAGTTTTACTCACAATATTACGGGCAGATAAGTTTCTGATTGGGTCCTCAGCTGCCAAGGAGGCGGAGCTTAGCATAATGAACACGAGGATGAGGTTGGTGAAGATGTGGTGGTTTATCAGCTTGTGGCAGGCGACTCGAATTCTACAGAGAGAGAGAGAGAGGAGGAGACACTGAAAAACATCTTGAACACTATATGTGTGTTCAAGGTCCAGAAGCATCAAATATATAAAAAATGGCATTTCTAAGTAATTAAAATAATAAAATCGTTTGCATTGTGATTTTCTTTAGTAATTTGAAATGTGGATTTAATCAAAATGCAAAAACAACAGTTTGACCCTTGCATTGTCCAAAACGATAAACAAATGTTGTGGTGACACATTCCTGGCAACTAAAATGAACATCTGAAGAACAAATGTACCCATGTTTTTGTGACAGGCTCTGTTCAAACACAAGTCTTGTAACTTTAATGAAATTAATTGTGTAATTTAAAATTTTATCAAATGGTGTTACTATGACTCAAAACAGTGTTGTTAATGTTTTCGGTAATTGAAAAAGATTAAATAAAATTTTAATATGAGATTTTAAAAAAAAATACTTACATTTAAACAAAAATTTGAAATGTTGCCTTTGGCAACTAACTGAAATTAATAAGTTTAATAACTAAAATTATTAAAACTAAAACTAAAACTAAAAATAAATTAAAGCTAAACAGAACAAATACTATATTAGTACATAAATACTAAAATAAAATGCTAGCAACACCAAAGAATGATTCTTAGGGAATGCATAAATGGATATGAATACCCTGAAGGCAATACAAGTTGTTTTGAATAAAAGTATCTGCCAAACACATAAATGTAATGTAAAAATTAAAGTCCCCCTGTAGTCAATAATTTTATCCCTTAAAACTCATCTTTGATCACCAAAATTACATATTTAAACGTTTTTTCCTGTGAAACATTTTTCTTCATGCCTTAAAATAGCTTGAATGTAACTCTACACCCTTGTCTCATTTAATATACACAGATCAATGAATTAGCCCCGCCTCCACTTGCTCACGCCAGCTCAGAGATCCACTCGGTTAACTTACTGAGGTAAACACTGCACAATGGTATCATTCTTTACAACATCGGACACGTAACGGTAATTAATATAATTAGCCTTTTGCTTGACTATGTTATCAAACAGCTAATAATGTGTTGCTAATGTTACACAAACCAGGTTACCGTTCGCCATGTCAGAATCAGACAGCTGCCTTCTAAAAATCAGCATACTTACAAATGCTTTAACAATTCAGAACATCAGTGGAGAAAGGCATATAGTTAATCATAACATCGTAATATATATCATACATCTGCCATACTGCTAAATCTACACTATTACAACAGAAAAATATCCCAGGATAACCTGGTTTCTCTTGAGACTCCCCTGCTAGTTCACTGTTAATGATATGCTGAAGCCCGCCGGCACGTTGACGTGATTGGTTACAAGGTAGTTTGTGACGTCACAAACACCAGTGATTTCAAACCACGGGTTTGAGACCCTTTTTTCACTGCAGTTTTAAAGAGAAAATACTCAGCAATGGTGCTGACATATTAATTTGCACATGGTTTGTCTTAAAGCATATTAAAAACACCATAGACATAAACAACATTAAAAACTTGATTTTCACCACAGGGAGTCTTTAAGCGTTTACGTAAATGTCTACATGTGTCTTTGTTCCTGTCTATTTTTGTGTATGTTTGAGCAGTCTTCAATGTGACACATACGGGTTTGTGTTGCTAAAGATGAAGAACGCACTGCCCTCTGGGATTGGAGTGATTTTCTCCTTCTTAACGAGCTCTGAGATCTGTGGGCGGGGCCCCGCAGGAACGTCCGGCTCTTCTTCATCCTCCTCTGTTACGCAGACACAATGATCAGGACAAGTATGCAAAAAAATCATCTTCAATGTGCAACCACATGATGTAGTTCTTTACCTGCATTGTCCTTCTCATCCTCCTCTCCAGCCTGAAGGAAAGAAAGCGACACTATTATATCCTGCTACTAACACAAAAACACATAAAACGCACAAACATGCATAAACTAGTTACCTTGGGATCATCTTCAATTTCATCAATTTCATCACTTGGGAAAAAAGGCAAGAAAACAAGCACTGTAAAATGCAGCACAAGAGCAGCGGAAACTAGATAGAGGTCCTCAGTGTTTGATTAAATGACCTCTACAAGGTTTTATCATTTACCCTTTCTTCTTATCGTCATTGTCTGTGTTCAGAGACTCTGCGTCTGCAAGGTTGTCCACAGCGATAGCCAAGAACACATTCAGAAGAATGTCTAGGTGTCAATGTGTTAAGCAAACCAACAGCATTATACTGTAATGCTCATAAGCAAACAAACTTTTGCAATGCAATACAAAAGGCAATACTAGAGCTCAATATTTTTAGCCTTTTCACAATATTCAATATGTCTTGACTACAACAAACGGCTGGTATTACTACAACAAGCTTCTTCCCATGTTGGTGACATCAATAACCCTAAAATTGACATAAACCCTGCCCCTGAGAACATGTAACAAAGGGGGTGAGGCCATGTTGGGCTGCTTTAGAGAAGAGGAAGAGTTGTTGTAGTAGAGTGTTGTTACCATGCTGCCATTTTACACCGGACTGCTTCACAAACGAGGGTCAATTCATGCTAGTCGATGTTGAATTAACTCCACAGCAACTACATAAATGTATCCACTAACCATTCAGAAACGTCCAGTTGCATTCTAAAAGTTGTAACTTCTTCCTGAGTCTCTCCATCAGTGTCCGACTCCGGTTTGAACAATGTAAGGCTAAACACCGTTACTGAAAATCCTCATTTTGGCTGCGTGAGATTCTCCAGTTTTGTTGTTGTTGAGCAACCGAAGCGCGAGCTGTTAAAGCTCCGCCCTCTTCCGGAAAGGGGGCCGGGAGCAGCAGCTCATTTGCATTTAAAGGGACACACACAAAAACAGCGTGTTTTTGCTCACACCCAAGTTTGACAAGCTATAATAAATGATCTGTGGGGTATTTTGAGCTGAAACTTCACAGAAACACCAGAGACATATTACATCTTGTAAAAGGGGCATTATAGGTCCCCTTTAATCAGAGTAGTAACTAGGCACTAGGGTTCAGCTGCCCCATTCAAGACAAAAACGGCAAAAGGGCACGACTTAACTCTCTGATTCATGGGTAACATTCCAGGAACTGAAACTACAAACTTTACTAACCGCACAATTAGGCTATCACCAACACGTCTGACGTCTAAAAAGATGAATTGACTTCTTAAGGTAATGACAAAAAAATTCCCTACTTTGTTTTTCTGTTTCCTTCATTAGGAAGTCAACAGAAGTAAGAGGAGGATACAGTTTCCACAGATGAAGAGAATGATGAAGTAGATGCACACAATCATTCCTGATGATGATGGGCCGCCGTATGCCATAATTCCATCGTACATGACGGCATTCCAGTCTTCACCGGTCAGAATCTGAGAACAACATTGTGACACAATGAGCAAACACATATCCCATTAAAATAACATTTAAAAAAAAGACAGGTGCTCACAGACACACCTGAAACACAGTGAGCAAGGCCTGAGGGAAGTTGTCAAAGGTGCTCCTCTTCGTTTGTGTCTCGTCGAAGTTAAACTTGCCGCCGAACACCTGCATACCGAGGAGGCTGAAGATGATGATGAAGAGGAAGAGCAGCAGCAGTAGAGATGCGATGGACTTCATGGAGTTCAGCAGAGATGCCACCAAGTTACTGAGAGATGCCCAATGGCTAAAGGCAAAAAAACAAACTGTGTAAAAAAAAAAGTGCATTATGCTTTTTCAGATATTGCCTTTCATGTAGTGTGTGATATAGCTGTTTGTGACTGTAAAAGGTCTGCAAGGTTTCAAAGATTAAAGTACACAATAAATGGAGTTGAGGAAGCCTCTGGAGCTGAAATTCAGATATGGTAATAAGTGTTTGCTTTCCAACACATGCTGTAAGCTGCAGAACAATCACAACAGACTGGGACCAATCAGAACAGAGTAGGCTCTCAGAAAGGAGGGGTTTAGAGAGACTGAATCCTTTATCGAACCGTTTCAGACACTGTGAGAAAAGAGGTGATGCTGTAATGTATATTATGAGAAAATTAAAGTGTTTTTTTGAAGTTGGATGCATGTAAACCTATTGTAGAAGACCTCCAAAACAAAATTAGGAACCTTTAAAATGGCATAATAGAGGCACTTTAACAATTTTAATTTTCCGATCCCTTACCGTGTGACTTTAAAGATCCTGAGAAGTCGTACACATCGAAACACTGAGATGCCGAGAGGTGACATGATCTCAAGCTCCACAAGGATCGTCTCTGTGATGCCTCCGCACACCACAAAGCAGTCAAAACGATTAAAGAGAGACACAAAATAAGCCTGCAGGCCCAGACTGTACATCTTCACCAACATCTCGCATGTGAACAGGGCCAGCAGCACTTTATTGGCCACATCTACAGGAGAAAACCAATCAGGGTCAGAAAAGAGAGGATATAGTGAGAATGTGAAGCAGTCATGATCTTTTAGCTTGAGCACAAATACACGCAGCGCTCACCCTGTACTTGTGTGAGCCACATAGGCTGGTTGTAATGTTCTGATGAGATGGTCAAAGTGTTGAGGAACACCAGGATGATCACCAGCCAATAGAACGGCACAGATTTCACAGCCAAACGACAGTTCCTCCGACACAACCGGTTCCAGCGACGCCAGCGCCGACTGAAAGAGGAAGCAGTGAAGTCAGATAACAGACACAAGAAGAAATTAAAATAGAGTGATGCATTGAAAGGAGAGATAGAACACTACATAGAATGCCAGAACTCTGAATAGACGCTAGAACGCAAGAGAATGCTATACAGATTGTTGGACAGAATGTTGGATAGACAGAACACTTGAACAGTCAATTGAATGCTAAATAGAATAGAATGCTACTGTAGATAGACAGGATGCTAGAATGCTAAACATAACACTAGAATGCTAGATAAATAACACACTAGAAAGATAGAATTCTAGAACACTAGCCAGAGCAATAGATAGAACACCAGGTAGACAGGACACTACAACGTTAGAATATTAGAGCGCTTTACAGAACCCTAAACTGATAAATAGAACACTAGACAGAGCAATACAATGCTAGACTGAATGTTAGAACATTAGATAGGTATACGTTAGAATGATAAATAGAGCAACACAATGCTAGAAAAACAGAACACTAGATACAGTAGAATGCTGGAAGGTTATAAAACAGCATAACTATAAAACAACATAACGCTACATGTTATATATAGCAGAATGATAGAATGTTAGATAAGCAAAGCAAGACACAAAGCAATAGACAGAATACTAGAACGCTGTATTGGCAGAACACTAAAATGATAGAATACCACAGTGCTAGATAGATAGCCATAATGCTTGCTGTACAGATAGCATGTTAGATAGAAAGCTAGCTAGCTAACCAGACAGATAGCATGTTAGATAGAAAGCTAACTAGACAAACAGCAGGAATGCTAGCTAGAATGTTAGCTAACTAGACAGATAGCAGGAATGATATCTGGAATGTTAGCTATCTAGACAGATAGCTGGAATGCTAGCTGAAATGTTACCTAGCTACACTGCTAGCTGGAATGTTAGCTAGTTAGACAGATAGCTGGAATGCTAGCTGGAATGTTAGCTAACTAGACAGGGGTGCGTTTTCCAAAGCAAACTATGGTCGCAAGTTCCGTCATAGAGTTCAATGGGACTTTCGACCATAATTCACTAACAATGCTTTCGGGAAATGCACCCCAGATTGCTTGAAGGCTAGCTGGAATGTTAGCTAGTTAGACAGATAGCTGGGATGCTAGCTGAAATGTTAGCTAGTTAGACAGATAGCTGGAATACTAGCTGGAACGTTAGCTAGCTAGACAGATAGAATGCCAGACAGACAGAGAAAGCATGCAAGCTCACAGTAATACATGCAATAATATATAAATACATGCAATAACATGTAAATAAACTGACATTAGCATGTACTAATCACATCTTTACTGACCTGAACTTTGATTTTGAAATTTTTTGACTGTAAATTAAAACAAATTGTAAAGTTACAAAAAGAAACCATTTATTCATATATTATTCATACCATTATTCATATTCATATACGTATTCATATACCTCCTTGGTACAGCATATTACAACGATTCATTACTGATAAAACAAACATTCATTCATGTGTATTTGTGAGTTTTCTCACCATGTAGGGCCACAACATGTCGCCTTCTCATCTTCTACTTTCTCATTCTCTGTATTCATGGATTCGGTCTCACTCGCCGGCATACTCGCTATTGTGTCACAAACACAAGGTTCATCACACACACATTAAAACACTCACAACACACAGTTTACATATCCTCAGTCAAATTTAGTGGACAAGAGCATGACAAGATTGTTTATCTTTCTGAAAAAGATTCAACAAGAAAGATGAGATTTTTAAACGCATCCTTGAGAAATTCACTGTGCCGAGAAGAAATTTATAGAAAATCGAATTAAAAGGCTGATAGTAATTCAGTAATGGTAAAACAAAAAGACGCTTGAGGGGAAAAGGACAAAATATCTGTTCTGCTCAGCCCTCGCATTCCCTCAGGATTTACGGATAAATTCTGACACATCCAAAGACAGTAATAAGCGAGTGTGATCAGACTTTTTGTGACTGCTCTATAAACTGCTGACCACGAGCCTGGTGATCTGGGTTTAACCTCATTTCTATGTTAGAAACTCGCTGTCACTGTTTTAAAGTGGGATTTTTAAGTTGGAGAGACGCTGCACTCCCACTCCTGCCGGATCTGATCTCTGACTCACTCTGATTTTGAGAGAATGAGAATGAGAGGACTAAATTAGTACAGGAAGGAGGAAACGGGCAAGCGAGGAGTTTGATAACACTAATGCTGAGGAAAATCTAATGGGTACAAAGAGCATATAGGCACTGATGGTCATAGAGAAGGAAAACACACACACTTGCAAAGCACAACTAGTGCATTCACACACTACAGCATCCGCATAAACACCACACACCTAGACATATTATTAGCTTCAAAACATACTTCCTTACAGGCCAAAATGGGACATTTGTGCATAAGTCAATGAGTAATACAGTACATATCTTTTTTTAAAGAGAGACAGCTATAGTAAACGTTTACATGGTAAAATGATTTGCTTGATTCCATGATGAACAGCATGATTACTGACCACATGTCTGTTCACTACAACATGGAATGTTTGCCCAGTTAACACTTACTACCGTTCAAAAGATTGGGGTCAATATGATTTTTTTTTTTTTTTGAAGAAATTGATAGAGACCAAATTTTTCTTCAAGTATGATACAGAGCTGAGAGATGGTTATAGCTACACAGCCCAGCCTAAGATAGCTTTCATATTGGGAGATATTATGTATTGAAATTGCCTTTGAATGCGCGTTCGCGTTTTACTTTTGCTTTCGATTTCGTGATTGCACGTACTCTGTGAATAGGGAGCGGCGGTGCTACAAGTGTGCATTCTACAAGATAAGACATTTATCAGAAGCCTAGGCTCTGCTGTGCAACGAATCCTCCGCCATGGTCTTGTCAGTCATCTCGTCACGTGATCCATGAAATCTTTTTCCTGCTGCACTACGTACGACTCTGCAGCTCGTGTTGGATGAAGCGACGGTTATCCAACTAGATTAAATGGTTTTTATTTCTATAAAAAGCAAAACGACAGTACTGTAAACGTAGCGGTGGTATATTCTATCCTAATTTCACCCTCACACTCCGTCATGGCTATATCGTGAGATGGCTTTTTACCTCGACAAGAAATCTTTTTAATCTCACGAGATCTCGTGGCATGAGATCTCATCACACCTCTAGTAAAGATAATAATAATGTTCTTTTATATATATATATATATATATATATATATATAACAATCAAAAAAATGCTGTACTTTTTATTCATTATAGAATCCTGAAAAAAAGTTTCCATTAAAATATCATTTTTATACATTATTATAAAGAATGTTTCTTGAGCACCACATTAGAATGATTTCTGAAGGATCATGTGACACTAAAGACTGGCGTAATGATGCTGCAAATTCAGCTTTGCATCACAGGAATAAGTAAAATATATTAAAATAGAAAACATTAAATTATAATAATATTTTATTTTCTTTACTGTATTTTTTAGCAAATTGTACAGCCTTGGTGAATCATTTTTCATTTTTCAAAAACATACATTTTTGTGACTCCAACCTTCTGAACAGCAGTGAAGAGTGAAAATCAATGAAAAATCAAAAAAACGTTGGCTTTCAGTTCATTTCTGTTAGGTCAGTAAATAAATGCAATCAATTAGTAATAATACCTATCACACAAAAAAAATCGTCTGTTAATTAATTTATTATCCCATTAGTAATATTAATCCCTTTAGCTATTAGTAAACTGGTATTTTATAATGGCTTTGAATGTGGCTCATCCAATTAGATTGTATAATATTTGAAAATGCCTATTAAACAAACACTATGTAAGGCTTCTAACAGGTAATATTCATGAATATCATCAAGTAATCACACGTATGAAAGGGACAGAAGGGTGGGAGGGAAATTTACCATGAGTGTCAGAGGACTGGCTGAACCAGCCAAACCCTTTCTTCTTCTTCTCCATGAGGCTGGCCAATGTAACCCCTTCATTTCCCATGCAACCAAAGCCCATGCATGATTTACACAGCACAGCACAGCCGTGGCACGGTCACGAGGGCGAGAACGAGTAGCCACATCGACACAGGTTAAAGCACGGGAACAAGAACAGCACCAACACAACAATTAACATCAATAAACAACAACAACAACAACAACAACATTGAGGCAACTGGTCTGCTGGATGGGAGCAAAGGATGATGGGTAGTTAGTTAACAGTGAGCAAGAGCAGGTTATTAGGATCAGGGTGCAATGAATTCAGTGAAAACATAGGAACATTGCGAGGCTCCAAATGTTGAGATTCGATGGTGCAGATGTTTGCATGCGTGTATGATATGAAGCTGACCTCTGACCTCGATGGCCCCCACATACATCCATGGGAGTTCATCAGTACTTAAAGTTCATAAAAAATATGTAAAAATATTTTATGTAAAAAAAAAAAAAAAAAAAGTGATGTCACTGATTATATTTTCAAAACAAATATTATGATTTCTCATACTAAGGCAGCACAATTAATTAAATTAAAACTGCAGTATGGTCTTATATGATCGCTAAACCACAAGAGTAAAATTTAAAAGTGGCACGAGTCAAAATGGAGATGAAAATGTTTGCTAGTTTGTCATCTGCTTAGAGACGCAAGCTAGTATTTGCACTTCTTGTCGTTTTTTGACTTAGAAAATGAACCACCAATTTACACCTAAATTTACATCTAAAATCATCAGAAATATAACAGGTACATGGCAGGCCAATCAAATGATACATGGTAAATATTTAAAATATTCTTTTCAATGTGGTTTTATGCTGTTTTGTGATATCTAAGCAACAGCAATGAGATGTTGAATGTTATCATATCAGTTCAAACGCAGTTCAAATCACAAATGAACTGCAAATACGATGACTAAATCATGTTAAAAAAATCTATTTTTATTCAATGTCTTTGTCTTGTTTTTCAGTAAAAATATTAAAACAATTCATAAAAATAGGACCTAATGTACTGTGTTAATATGAGGGGATTTTCTGTATTGATTTTTCATAGATGTTTTACCCATATTTAGAATCTACAATGCATTGTGTTGTGTTTTAGGGTTAATATATATATATATATATATACACAGTGGCAAGAAAAAGTATGTGAACCACTTGCAGAATCTGTGAAAATGTAACAAAATAAGGGAGATAATACAAAATGCATGTTGTTTTTTATTTAGTACTGTCCTGAGTAAGATATTTTACATAAAAGATGTTTACATATAATCCACAAGACAAAAAAAAATAGCTGAATTTATTAAAATAACCCCATTCATAAGTATGTGAACCATTGATTCTTAATACTGTGTGTGGTTACCTGGATGATCTACGACTGTTTTTTGTTTTGTGATGGTTGTTCATGAGTCCCTTGTTTGTCCTGAGCAGTTAAACTGAGCTCTGTTCTTCAGAAAAAATCTCCAGGTCCTGCAGATTCTTCAGTTTTCCAGCATCTTTTGCATATTTGAACCCTTTACAACAGTGACTGAATGAGATCCATCTTTTCACACTGAGGACAACTGAGGGACTCAAACACAACTTTTAAAAAAGGTTCAAACATTCACTGATGCTCCAGAAAAAAACATGATGCATTAATAGATGGGGGGTGAAAACATTTGGAATTTGAAGATCAAGGTAAATTGTATTTAATTTGTCTTCCGGGAAACATGCAAGTATCTTCTGTTGCTTCCGAAGGGCAGTACTAAATGAAAAAAAATGATATTCAAGCGAAATAAGAAAAATTTGGACCTCTTCATCCTGTTCAAAAGTTTTCACCCCCGACTCTTAATGCATCGTGTTTCCTTCTGGAGCATCAGTGAATGTTTGAACCTTTTTCAATAGTTGTGTTTGAGTCCCTCAGTTGTCCTCCATGTGAAAAGATGGATCTCAAAATCATTCAGTCACTGTTGTAAAGGGTTCAAATATGCAAAAGATGGTGGAAAACTAAAGAATTTTTGGGACCCGGAGATTTTTTCTGAAGAACAGAGCTCAGTTTAACTGCTCAGGACAAACAAGGGACTCATGAACAACCATCACAAAACAAAAAAAACAGTCATAGATCATCCAGGTAACCACACACAGTATTAGGAATCAATGGTTCACAAACTTTTTAACTGGGTCATTTTAATAAATTCAGCTATTTTTTTGTCTTATGGATTATATGTAAACATATTTTATGTAAAATATCTTACACAGGACAGTACTAAATAAAAAATAACATGCATTTTGTATGATCTCTCTCTAATTTTGTTAAAATTTTGCACATTTTCTGCAAGTGGTTCACATACTTTTTCTTGCCACTGTATATATATATATATATATATATATATATATATATGTGTGTGTGTGTGTGTGTGTGTGTGTGTGTTTTGTTTTAAACAGGTTTCACTGGAAAACAAGACAAACATACTGATTAAAAATGGAAATAAATTCATTTCTAAGAGATAAAGCATTCAGTGAACTTGTGTGAGTGGAAAAAGAATTCAGCTTGATTTTTCATTTGCAGAATAAGTTCTGCATTAATGCTAAGCTTTCCAGACAAGCGACTTTCGTGGGTCTGTATCAATCAATTACAGCAAAAAAAAAAAAACATTTCAGAATCCAGCCGGCTAATCTAACTCGACCGTCCTCTCACAGAACTGAGGTCAGTCAAAGAGCCGCTCACTGAAGCTCCGGTGACAGTGGAAGCCGGTGTAGCAGCGGCTCGAACCGCACAGAATCATGCGTGCTGCTTATATAAAAGGGATTAGGATTAGTCCTTATTTTGCTCAGTTTCTCCACTTCATGCCCTTATGAGCAAACTCCTCTCGTTCAGCAGATACCGGCCATACTGACTGACTTACATTCAGCTCATTTAATGTCACTTTTAGACATGGAGAAGACAGTATCTTGATCAAAGTAAAACTGTAAGCAGAATCAGCCCTAGCTGTCGGTCCAGTACTGTACTGAACCCTCTGGCCTAAAGATGTTCGACTTTGATTGACAAATCTGCGGTTCGGCGGCAGAGACAGCATTCATGGCGTCAGCGCTTGCTGACTGCTCCTCAACTATTTCATCAAAAATACACCAGAGGCAGCTGTTTTGGGTTTGCTGACGTCTGTTCGGTGTCACGCTGCAGTTTGATGGGCATGACGGGCCAATTAAAGACGGCTCTGTGGCTGCTACAAAAAGTAGTAAAGCTTTGGTTGAAACATCACCCTTAATACAAGTCAGAAAAGTGTAATTCAGAAGTTCAGTCACTGAACAAATTTCATTAGTTAAACACAAAATATAAATGATTAATTGTGACTAATTATGGCTATTTATTCCCTGATATGCAGATTGTTCCCTACTGATACAGTGCGACATTTTTCTGAACTAAACAAATACTGTAAAAATAATGAACATAGCCAGATATTAATTCTGTCATTCAGCACCACAATCTCAACCATATTGTTTTCAGATAACTTTACATTGCTTGACTATTTTGTAGGGGTAAATTAAAGCATTCTGGGAAACTGACTGTTGCAAAAATAGAATGAAAGTTGAAATGCAATGCATGAAATGCAATGCAAAAAAATGAAATGCACTACTTTTCAAAAGTTGGGGTCAGTACGAATTTTTTTTAAAAGAAATTAATATTTATATTCAGCAAGGATACATTAAATTGATCAAAAGTGACCATAAAGATATTTATAATGTTACAAAAGATTTATATTTTAAATAAATGGTTAAGCAGCACAACTGTTTTCAACATTTATAATAATCAGAAATATTTCTTGAGCAGCAAATCAGCATATTATAATGATTTCTGAAGGATCATGTGACCATGAAGACTGGAGTAATGATGCTGAAAATTCAGCTTTGACAACACAAGAATAAAATTACATTATAAAATATATTAAAATAGAAAATAGTAATTTAAAATTGCATAATATTTCACAATATTACGGTTTTTACTGTATTTTTGATTAAATAAATGCAGCCGAAAAAAATTAAATATCCCAAACTTTCGAACAGTAGTGTATATATAAATTACTACTCAATTTTACATATAAATTAACATGTAAATTTACATATAAATCACAACTTCTATACTGTAAGTAGCAAATATTACTACATTATTACTATCATCAAATGTTTCTGGAAATAGTGTATTTCATTGAAAGTATTCTTTAATAAAAACTATACTTGCAGAAATTTAAAATTTTACTTCCTTAAATACACATTCAAACTGTTTGCTACTCTAAATATAATTGAAATTCATTAACTAATTTGGAATTTAAAAAAACATTCTCAGCTCAACTGAAATAACTTTCTGCATTTGCCTGAATATGGACTGTATAAAGTGTGCTTAGTACTTGTCTAGTTACTAGTATTCCTTTAAATGACAATATCGCTCATGTGGTTTACTGTCATGTACTGTATTCAAGTACTCACGGTTGCGTTTGCTTTCTTCATCATCTTCCTCATTCTCAGGGTCGATGTCTTCAGCCTGCGTGATCCAGTCCAGATAACCTTTCAGATCTTCCTCCAGCTGTTGTTTTTCCCGTAGCTTCTGGAAATCTCCACGAGCTTTTGCCTTCTCTCGCTCTTTAGAGAACTCTCTGGGTTCAGGAAAACACAGTTTTACCTTCAGTTCACTAATAATAATCCAAATATAATATGGCCCCAAAATTTTTATAATATTTAACCACACTTAATGTCTAAATGCCATTGCATTACATACTAAAATATTTAAGAAAGATAGCACTTTTCAAGCATAAAATTTAACAAGATGTTTGTTAGGTTTGGAATAAAACAAAAAATACAATATATTATATATTTTCTACAGATATATGGTTTTTAAAGTTTTTAAAAACAACATTTTTACACCTGAACAAGGATTTTGCATTAAATAAATTATGAAAATTTTAATTAAAAAAAATATTTTTCTTGAAATTACTTAATTCATATGCATAATTATATGGACACTGACATTTTTCAGAACCAATGTTCATCATAATGGACATGACTCTTTAAAACAAACAAACAAACAAACAAACAAAAAAATCTCACTATGAAAGTACATGCATTTTTCCATATATCTAAACCTACAGTAAGTGTAAATGCTTCAGCGTCCTGCCAGCAGGGTGCATGCTTGTCCACAAAGGACAAGGAGAAACATCACACAAATGCGCTGGAAAGGTCACACGATGTGTGTGGCATCCTTAATAAAATGGCAGAAGCACAAAAATGGAATCCAAACCTAATTTCACAAGACTGCTCGATCTGCAAATTGTATATGTTGCACCACAGGCACAGCGTCTCTCGTGGCAGATTATTAATAACCCTGCAGCTCTAAGAATTCGCTTGTAGGACTTGTGGACACAGGAAGCAGATTAATTTCACCCTTCCGGAGAGGGTCAGAAAATCTGTGCCCCCCTCTGAAGGACATGAAGGAGATGAGGATGAATATGAGAGACATGGGTTGTCTTTCTGATGTAAAAGACAAAATAACTATCAAATTAAGTCACCTGTCTGGCTTAGGTCTCCTTTCTCTCCTCCATTTGCCCTTCCTTTCTCTGGCTACTCCATCTTTCTCATCTCCTTCTGTTTCTCCTGTCAGTCCCACACGTTCCTTTTGCCTCTTTCTGTCTTAACTAAACCCTATATCCAGTTTAAGGTTCACCCAAAAATTAAGAACCCAAAAACTGATGTACAACATAGGA